>WNWK01009274.1:0-77949 GCA_009830355.1 Cherax destructor
AAGAGAGTGCAAAAATTATAGGGGAATAAGTCTGTTGAGTGTACCTGGTAAAGTGTATGGTAGAGTTATTATTGAAAGAATTAAGAGTAAAACAGAAAGCAGGATAGCAGATGAACAAGGGGCTTTAGGAAAGGTAGGGGATGTGTAGACCAAGTGTTTACAGTGAAACATATAGGTGAACAGTATTTGGATAAGGGTAAAGATGTTTTTGTGGCATTTATGGATTTGGAAAAGGCGTATGATAGGGTAGATAGGGGGCAATGTGGCAGATGTTGCAGGTGTATGGAATAGGAGGAAGGTTACTGAAAGCAGTGAAGAGTTTTTATGAGGATAGTGAGGCTCAGGTTAGAGTGTGTAGGAGGGAAGGGGACTATTTCCCAGTAAAAGTGGGCCTTAGACAAGGATGTGTGATGTCACCGTGGTTGTTCAATATATTTATAGATGGGGTTGTAAGAGAAGTGAATGCGAGGGTCTTGGCAAGAGGTGTTGGGCTAAAGATAAAGAAGCAAATACAAAGTGGGAGTTGTCACAGTTGCTTTTTGCTGATGACACTGTGCTTTTGGGAGATTCTGAAGAGAAGCTGCAGAGGTTGGTGGATGAATTTGGTAGGGTGTGTAAAAGAAGAAAATTGAAAGTGAATATAGGAAAGAGTAAGGTGATGAGGATAACAAAAAGAATAGGTGACGAAAGATTGGATATCAGATTGGAGGGAGAGAGTATGGAGGAGGTGAATGTATTCAGATATTTGGGAGTGGACATGTCGGCGGATGGGTCTATGAAGGATGAGGTGAATCATAGAATTGATGAGGGGAAAAGGGTGAGTGGAACACTTCGGTCTGTGGAGACAAAGAACCTTGTCCATGGAAGTAAAGAGGGAATGTATGAGAGTATAGTTATACCAACGCTCTTATATGGGTGTGAAGCATGGGTGATGAATGTTGCAACGAGGAGAAGGCTGGAGGCAGTGGAGATGTCATGTCTGAGGTCAATGTGTGGTGTGAATATAATGCAGAGAATTCGAGTTTGGAAATTAGGAGGAGGTGCGGGATTACCAAAACGATTGTCCAGAGAGCTGAGGAGGGGTTGTTGAGGTGGTTTGGACATGTAGAGAGAATGGAACGAGACAGAGTGACTTCGAGAGTGTATAAATCTGTAGTGGAGGAAGGCGGGGTAGGGGTCGGCCTAGGAAAGGTTGGAGGGAGGGGGTAAAGGAAGTTTTGTGTGCGAGGGCTTGGATTTCCAGCAAGCATGTGTGAGCGTATTTGATAGGAGTGAATGGAGGCATATGGTTTTAATACTTGACGTGCTGTTGGAGTGTGAGCAAAGTAACATTTATGAAGGGATTCAGGAAACCGGCAGGCCGGACTTGAGTTCTGGAGATGGGAAGTACAGTGCCGGCACTCTGAAGGAGGGTGTAAATGTTGCAGTTTTATAACTGTAGTGTAAAGCACCCTTCTGGCAAGACAGTGATGGAGTGAATGATGATGAAAGTTTTTTTTTCGGGCCACCCTGCCTTGGTGGGAATCGGCCGATGTGTTAATAAAAAAAAAAAAAAAAAAAAAAAGTATTGATGAGTAGCATTTGGATTGTTCTCTGGTTATTAGACCCCTTCTGTATTGTTTTTCATATTGGTGCCTTTTGTTAATGGATTTAAGGATGCTGGGTGTTAGCCAGGGATTGTTAAGTCTCTTAGGTGTGATCTGTTTAGTTTTTTTAGGGCAATGTCTGTTATAGAGGTGGTGTTTTTTTTTAAGAATATTCTTGATGCATTTATTAGTATCTGAATATGTTTCTAATTCATTATGCCAGTCAATGTTAGTCATAGCTGTTATAAAGTTATTAACAACTGACTCATTATGTAGTCTGAAGGTAACTTTTGTAATATCTTGGGGCAATTTGCCTAGGTTGGTTATGAGAAAGGTAGGTTAGTGGTCTGTGGTGTTGTCTGTGATTATGCCTGATTTTAGAGGGGATATAGTGTTAGTCCAGATGTGGTCTAATAATGAGGTACTAGTCTCGGAGATTCTTGTAGGTTTTGATATTGTTGGTAGTAACAAGCAGTTGCTCATAGTGTTTGTGAATTCAGTTACCTGTGGGTCCTGGTCACGTTGAAATCTCCTGTGAGCAGCAAATGGTCTTTGTTCATGTGTGCATCACTAAAGTGGTGGATGTTTGACTGTGGTAATCTGTAGATGTTTATCACTGTGAGGGGTTTTTGCAGGTCTTTTGATTTAAATTTAGCTATATTCTCCATGCTCATTCCTTGTGCAAGAGTTATTGATACATTCAAGTTGATCTGAATAATATATAGCTATTCCACCCCCTCGCTGATCTGTCCTACAGTTGTGAATGGCTGTGTAACCTGGGATGGCATAGACACCTGTCGTATCAGGCTTTAGCCAGGTCTCAGTGAGTGTGATGATTGACATATTGGTCTGTGGGGATTGGAGTAGTACTGTGAGGTCATCATAATGTTTGCTCAAAGATCTAACATTGTAATTGAAGATAGTTATGCTATTGTTGGCTCTGAGTAATGTCTTTGCTTGATCTGCTGTGTAATAGTTACAGTTGCTGTTGGAATCATGTAAGTCATATAATAATAGGTTGATATCAGGATCAATGCCTGTAATCATAAGATTTAGTGTGATTCTATAACTAGACTTGAGAACAAGGGAGTATGCTAAACTTAATAATATGGTACTAGATTAAATTCTTACTGACTATTGGATTATTACAATTTTGAACAATTGTTTACAGAGATATAGGATATTTGAACAATGTTGATGATATACTAATTGAACTGGCTAATGAATGGTTGGAATAATTTCTATGACTAGTATTAAATTGTTATGGACAATTATTTTGATTCAATATTGCACTGGTTGAAACTTTTAGTTTATAAAAGGCAATAAGAGGTAAATGAATGCAAAGAACTATTGGACTAATAGTAAAAATGGTTTTGATCAAATTTTAAGCAAATAAAGTGATTGAAATTGGCTAATGGTAAAAAGGTATTTAAAAAATATAAGCAAATAATTGCAATTATTTGGTAGTTAAGTAAAAGGACACAAATGCAACTAATGTGACATTTTATTGTGGCAACGTTTCGCTCTCCAGGAGCTTTCTCAAGCCGTTAGGTAACGGCTTGAGAAAGCTCCTGGAAGCAAACGTTGCCACAATAAATGTCACATTAGTCATTTGTTCCTTTACTAACATATTGTCGGTAATTCTACCAATATTATTATATTTGGTAGTTGCTTCTAATACAAGAAATATAAAATAAGTCACATACACAATGAGGTAGTTGTTTTAATACAAGAATATAAAATAAGTCACACAAATACGTATTAGCCTTTTGGATACAGTCAAAATCAGGTATGATTATTAACAATAAAAACAAACTGGGTACATATACATATACTGAGTACATATACTAGGTGAGTATGATACTGCAGAGAAATGTAATAAAAATAATTGAATTACATGAGCATTAACATGAAAAAATTTGGTTCCCTGAGCTGTAGGCCACTGTTGTCAGTTTATTGTTTGTGCTCACTCATATATAACTCATCATTCAGTCTCTATTTTTCCATGGATATACAGTGGTCCCTCGGTTTTCGCCGAAAATTTGTTCCAGAATGCTGCTCAAGTGCCATTACCAAACGAATTTACTTCCTTAAGAAATAATGTCACGTAGGTTAGTCTATTTCAGACCCCCAAAAATACACTTGCAACAGCACTTACGAAAATACACTTACATAAATGTTCGAGTTTGGAGATGCACGAAAACCGAGGGACCACTGTAGAACATTTTGTGAGTTTACTTAATACATTAGTGTTCGGCTGTCTTCTGCATCAGCAGACCAGGTCCACTATTTCATAAGACAACCACATCATGAAATATTAATTTCAAAATTCAGGAGCTGCAGATAATCAGCATTATCACATTTAGGTACATGAGGAACCTCACTATTACAGTGCTGAAAACTACATGATTTTCTAACCTGCATGGGGAATCTTAGGGGGTCACGGACACCAGGTTCAAAGCTGTAAATGTTGTTAGGGATGTGGTCTGAAAGTGGTGACTGGTTGGCTAGTGTTCCACTGCTGTTGCTGGTTTCAGATACATCCATACTCTCCTCACTGGCTGGGTCCCCAACTCCGTCTCCCACCGAGCTGCATGAATGATCTAATTAGGTGAATTTCTATGGTTTATATTTATTTATATTTTAAGTTTTAAGGAAAAGGGAGTTTTAAGAATATGATATACGTATGTATTAAATGAGCAATTTTCTATTATTAATTTTCATCGATGCTATTTCCGACTACTGATAATAAGGTAAATTTTTCCTTAGCCATCTCCAACGCACTGGTATGACTAAAGACCCACCAATGCATCAGACTCCATTAGCTTGAACTGGCTGAGACATGGGTAACTTCTTACAATCTGCATCTTTCTTGGTCTCCAGAGATGTCATTCCCTCCTGTGCCATATCTTGAATTCAGTGAGCCTGCAGAAATATAAGTGTGATGGATGGCAGTTAGGTGTTAAGTTCCACAAGGGCAGGCTGGTCAAGCCTATGCACTGCAAAAAATAACATCACCTGGAAGGACAAGAGACTCAGTAGTTTTAGTTCCCGTATACAGTGGGCCCTTGAAAATAAATTTAATCCGTTCCAGACACCCAAAAGTATTTAAAAAATATTTTTTTTTACATGAAATGTACATTTATCTACACAGAAAACAATGAGATATATAGTATAAAACAGTAATAAATTGACACTTACCTTTATTGAAGAGTTGTTGATGTGTGGAAGGAAGGAGGGGAGAGGAAGGTGGTGTTGCTAGTGTTTGGAAGGGAAATCCCCTTCCATTAACACTTCAGGTACCAAGTCCTTGCCTTCCTGCTACACTTCCTGCATCCCTGCTACACTCCCTGCATCCCTGCTACACTCCCTGCATCCCTGCTACACTCCCTGCATCCCTGCTACACTCCCTGCATCCCTGCTACACTCCCTGCATCCCTGCTACACTCCCTGCTACACTCCCTGCATCCCTGCTACACTCCCTGCATCCCTGCTACACTCCCTGCATCCCTGCTACACTCCCTGCATCCCTGCTACACTCCCTGCATCCCTGCAACACTCTTTACCACAGGGCTGGCACTAGGAGCTTTCTTTGGGCCCATGGTGGCTTATTTAGCAGTTGCAAGCAATAAAAACAATGGAATAATGACAAAATGTATGGAATGAATGAGTGGGTGGTGGTCACTTGCTGGTAAACAATGGCACACTGACGCTCAATGTGGTGTTTATGTGCCCAGGCGGCTGGGAGGCTACGTGGACGCGTTTCAGATGACCTCCTATTTTTAAGCCAACGGACGAATATCAAGCCAATATTTTGCCGAAAAAAGTGGCCTATTTTCAAATTCGCCTATATTCAAGGGAGCCTATTTTCGAGGGTCCACTGTACTGAATTTTTGTTGTATTCCTTAAGAAAAATATATTTTTTGGGGAGATTATTAACCTTGGAGGGTTAATAACCCAAGGAAACCAAGAAAGCTCTTTCATCTTCTTTGTCCCTAGGATACGACCCAGAACAGTCGGCTAACTCTTGGGTACCAATTTACTGCTTCGCCCAGGGACCAAACTACAGTATACAGTGGAACCCCAGTTAACGAACACCCCAGAAATCGTGCAATTATGTAAGTATAATATTGTAAGTGCTTGTGGAAGTGTATTTTTGGGGGTCTGAAATAGACTAACCTAAATGACATTTTTTCTTAAGGAAGTAAATTCGTTCGGTAATGGCACTTGAGCAGGCTTCTGCAATGAATTTTTTTCGTTAACCGGGGTTCCACTGTACTACTTAGGTTCTTTCGGTTAAGTAAAACGCTCTACCACTGTGGTTTGAAATGATCTGGAACAATTATCTGACCATCCTCCTCACTGTCTCTCATATGTATCAAAATACGAAGCTTGGGGAAGGACAAGGAAGACAGCAGAGTACAGGCTTGGGGGTCAAAGGCCACAAATCTCATTCAAGGAATAGGATCTTGGGGTAAGTATCATACCAAGCATATCCCCTGAGGTGCACATCAACCAAATAATTACTGCAGCTTACAGGCACCTAGCAAACCCAAGAATAGAATTTTGACATCTAAGAATTAGGATTAGTCTGCCCGAAATGCCTAGGCATGCTAGTGGCCTTCTTTGTAATTAATATTTTATAATACAGTGGACCCCCGAGTTTCGTAAAAACTTCACTCCTGAAGTCTGCTCAAGTGCCATTACCGAACGAATTTACTCCCTTAAGGAAAAATTTCACGTAGGTTAGTCTATTTCAGACCCCCAAAAATACACTTCCACAAGAACTTACAAAATTATACTTACATAATTGCACGATTTCCGGGGTATTCGTTAACCGAGGGTCCACTGTATGTAAACCACACATTGTAAGCTTTGCAAGGAAATAAACATTTTCATTTTCATTTTTAAGTAAAGTCCTTCACGACAATATACACTGTGTACATCAGGCCCATATTAGAGTATGCAGCACAAGTACGGAACCCACACCTGGTCAAACAAGTCAAGAAATTAGAGAATACAAAAGTTGCTACAAGACTAGTCCCGGAGCTAAGGGGTATGTCCTATGATGATAAGATAAAAGAGATAAGATTTCATTCAGATTTTTAACCCCGGAGGGTTAGCCATTCAGGATAACCTAAGAAAGTCAGTGCGTCATCAAGGTCTGTCTGTCTTATTTCCACTGGAGTCCTTCAATCTTGTCCCCCCAGGATGCAACCCACACCAATCGACTAACAACGAAGTACCTATTTGCTTGCTAGGTGAACAGGGACAGCAGGTTAAGGAAATATGCCCAATGTTTCCACTCGGAAACAGTGTGTGAGGTAAAAGCACTGGCTACCAAGCCACGGTTTAAGGGAACTAATCTGACGACACTAGAGGACAAAAAGATAGGGGGGGGATATGATAACGATTTACAAAATACCTTGAGGAATTGACAAGGTGAACAGGCCAGAATGTTTCAGAGATGGGATACAGGAACACGAGGGAACAGATGGAAGTTGAAAACTCATATGAGTCATAGGGATGTTAGGAAGTATTTCTTCAACCTCAGAGTTGTCAGGAGGTGGGAAAATCTGGAGTGAAGCAGTGGAGGCAGGATCCAAACACAGTTTTAAGAAGAGGTACGATAAAGCTTTTGGAGCCATGATAGTGGCCCTAGTAGCGACCAGAGAAGAGGCGGGGTCAGGAGCTGTGAATCGACCCTGGCAACCACATATATATGAGTATATATACTAGTAAATTAGACACATATGCAACACTTGGGTATCTTTATTGAGGAAACGTTTCGCCACACAGTGGCTTCATCAGTCCATACAAAGGAGAATCGTGAAGAACAGGAGGAGTGTGAGGTTGTCAGGCCCTCAATCTTGAGACGATGTTGTCAGTCCATCAATCTTGAATAGAATAACAGCATATGAGCAGAGGAACCTTATATACTGTAGACAGGAGAGGTGCAGCAGTAGTAGGAGGTGTCACATTTGTTCAATGTGGAAGTAGGTCGTGCCCAAGGAATAGGCAAGCGAAGAAATCCCTGTATTAAGATACCAAGATGTTGCAGTGTCAGACAGGATGTGAATGAATGGTTCAGAGAACCGACGAGTTGGTAAATTAGACACATATGCAACACTTGGGTATCTTTATTGAGGAAACGTTTCGCCACACAGTGAAGCCACTGTGTGGCGAAACGTTTCCTCAATAAAGATACCCAAGTGTTGCATATGTGTCTAATTTACCAACTCGTCGGTTCTCTGAACCATTCATTCACAGTATATATACTAGGTGAGTACGAAACTGCAATGTTCTTTTTTATACGGTCTGAGTTACAGGTTAAAAGTTATTATCATTTCTCAAATTATTTCAATTAAAGCTCAGCCTGTCTATGATACTAAAATTCCTAGAATGAGACTCACAACAACTGATTAACACCTATGTACCCATTTAATGCTAAGCGAACAGAGTCCTACAACAGCTAATTACTATCGGCCTCAGTTAGTTTAATATCTTCATTATGCATCCCATAGCACCAATACACTGAAAAAAGTCTGACAATACCTGTTCACGTGCACTTTTCCTATACTTCTCTTGCCATCCAGCGAACTGGACTGTGGAAGTAAATGGTATAAAATACCAACACAATAGAAAAATAAACACATAAGCAGTATAATGTGATCCTTTATTGACAACGTTAAACAACGGTAGATCTGTTTGTGACTTGATAAAGCCCACTGTGTGGGCGAAACGTTGTCAATAAAGGATTACATTATGGTGCTTATGTGTTGAACTGGACTAGGTTAGGTTCGGTTCGTCAGGAAACAGGACAAGTGTTTCCTGACGCGGGTCTTAGTCAGATGATGACCCGCCGTTGGAGCTTTGGTCACCTGACCGAGGCCTTCCGCTGGCTTACCGGTCCACCCCTTTAAAAATTATAGTCTATTACAACTATTTTTTAAAGACAATGCTTAATAATTGACCGGACCGCATCTGCATGTGCGTAGTAACTAAATGGTTATAACTGACCATAATTTTTAAAGGGGTGGAGCGGTAAGCCAGCAGAAAGCCTGGTCAGATGACCAAAAGCTTCAACGGCGGGTCATCATCTAAGACCCGCGTCAGGATATACTTGTCCTGTTTCCTGACAAACCTTACCTAACCTAACATGCATTTGCGTAGTTGACCGTGGTCGTCGTACAGGTGACCAGTGCTCCTCTATATATAGCCAATACTGCTTACAAACAAACAAACAAACAAATTTTATTTCATTGCAGGTTACATGGGTATCGGAAGTTACAATGTAAATTGAGTGCAAGGAGAGCCACTGACATGCCATGGCATTAGGGGCAGCTTATTCTAGGCCTTAAAAACTATGTACTTAATATTAGAGAAATTTATTGAGTTTATTCTAGTTAAAAATTATTTTCAAAATTACAATATGATGAAATTTTACTGTTTAAATTTTTATATGATGATATTAGATCTTAGATTGTTACAGGTGTTAAGATAAACCAATTCTAGGTAACCCGATCTACTGGAATTCTTGACTTCTGCATATAATCCATCTAATTACAGGCTCAGTCTGGGACTACCATTGCTGATAACGCTTACTCTTGGTTCTACAGTTTAATATCTTTATTATGCACTTACACCCCATACCCATCCTGTGGGCGGTAGTCAAAAGATTACAGAGGTACTACAGAAACCCTTCTAGCGACCCTGTTTACGATTACCAACAGGTGCCCTGGATTCAACGTCGCTCCTCCCTGCCTTCTGACCAAGAGAAACTTCATTTTTGCCTTCATAAATAGCTTCCTTTAGTCAGCGATCTTGTCTTCAAGACTTGTCTTACTCGATCGTCTCATCCTGAAAGAATTCGGGGTCTGCTGTATTGCAGACTTTGGTGTTCAGTTGCTTGCCTCTCAGTAGCTAGGAACGCCCTATATACGTTTCCCACAACTGTTCCGTAAAACTCAGCAACTTCCGGATCACTTTTTGCTTATCTCCTAATATTCCCGGGATCGTGTGAATTTCCTTCCGGGGAGAATGCTGCCACACTAGGATTCAGATCTTCCATTCTTCATCGCTACAGACTTGAGTGCTGTGTTTTCCAACATATGCTTGCCTGGCGATGCCAGACCCGAAGTGGTGTAAATCTTTCCTAGGGTTCTCTGATATATGTCGATTCGTTCAGCAATTTAGCACTGCTAAATCTGTTCATGCCCCTGTCTGATTTGACATCTTTAATATGAATACCATACCCATCCTACGGGAAATAGTCAAAATATTACAGAGGCATACTTAATAGATACAAGAACTGTGGTCTTATGTTCGGTTGACTGAGCAAGTTTCAGTAGCAATTAGTTGTATTGAGGGATACTGGTGTGCAGCAGTGACAGGGAGTTTAGTCTAGCGCTGGTGGTGCATACTTCACAAGACCTGCCTGGCTGCCACGAGAAACGTCTGAGCACCTTAGTATTGATTCAGTGATGCAACACTATTGCTGAGACGCAACACGCACACCTGCTCATGATTATCATTATATCCATGGGTAATCGCTAAACTTGTTGGGGTCATACACCTCTACGAAACGTGGGGTAAGCAGGATTAATCCAAGGAAGGGTAGATCAATTTCCTTTGATCAAGAGCCCTTTACCAGTATCAAAGGTAAAGGGATATTGCCCTAAGGGACAATATGCAGGTACTCGCTTATACTAGGGTGCACTATGCTTCTTAAACAACCTTCGAAATCAAACTTAAATAATTGTGCCCCTCAGTAAGGTGAATTGATATTGGTGAAGGGCACTTGATCCAAGGAATATGAGCTACTTCCCAATTGCTGTATGGCCCTGACGGGCTGAACACTTCCCCATGAAAATAATAATGAGTCGTGTCCAATCACATGTAAACTCCCTGAGTAGACTGGACATCCTTCAATGAGGGGAGAGGGTGGGCGAGAGATGCATTGATGTTAAAATGTTCTTGATCCAAGTATCAAACCCTTCCTTAGATCAAACATGGTTAACTCATATTCCCTGGGCTTTGTGTGACCGCTCCCCCATGAAATAAAGAATAATAATAATAAAATAATATCAGTAACAACAACAACAATAACCAATAATAATAACAAAATAATACGTATCAGCAACAACAGCAACATTAATAATAATGATGGTGCACTGCAGGAACCACCTCTTACCACCCTCATGGTAAATTAGTCATAAAAGAAGACTAATATAGAAGTAAGTGTGTGGAGGCAGTCACCATAAAATGCCTGGACACTATTAAACAAACCCAGGGGGACTGTCAGTCTCACTTGGCCGGGCTATTGGTTGGAAGGCAGGCAAGTCAACCTCACTACACTTTCTCATACCCGTCAAGGAAGGTTTATTGATGCTAGCGAGGGGGGCTCTTGATCCATGGAACTGGACCTGACTTCTTTGTTGAATCGAATTTGATTGTCTCTCATACTTCCCCTGCCTCATGCAGTGACCCCTATATATATACAGTTCTTGTATCATATATATATATATATATATATATATATATATATATATATATATATATATATATATATATATATATATATATATATATATATATAATGAGGTATGTATATACCTTGACAGTTTACTTTACTGCCCATTTAAGGTGTTGAACTATTCCTAACCTTAAAGATCCTCGTTTAGTCAATATGCATCAATCTTAACAAACTAATCAATGAGCTACGCATAATCAAAGGATTTTAAATGTCTATGTGTATCCCTTGAACTATTTTTATCTTGCCCTATTGAAGCTGTAGTACGCAATGCTGCCTGCCTGCTTCCTTTAATACTCCGTCTATTCCTAATTCAAACTTACAAGTCATGCCTACCCTCCTGGAGTCTACCTGGAGGGTTGTACAAGAGTGGTATATAATACCGACAAGATGAAATTAAGACACATGTGCAACATCTGGGAATCTTTATAGTAGACGTTTCGCCATCCAGTGGCTTTATCAATACAAAATTCTAGGACATAATTTGAAGAGAGTAGAACTATATACAAAAGATGACGTAATCAGTGCCTCGGCCTTGGAGTTGATGTGTGTTCAGCACCGTTGGTGTAGAGATTCTGAAGACCAGGTAAGGAGGCTTGACCTTAAATAGGCGTCAGCTGATAGGGACGGGTAGCAGACGAGGGCATAGTCACTGGTAGGCGGGATTCCCCAGTGGAAGTAGGTCATACCCAAAGAGATGGGTAGTAGTAGTAGTAGTCGTAGCCCAGAAGAAGGTTATGTACATGTCCTCAGAATCAAGATTCCATGATGTTGCAATGTCTGACAAGTTGTACAAGAATGGTATACAATACCACTTTTGTATATAGTTCTACTCTCTTCAAATTATGTCCTAGAATTTTGTATTGATAAAGCCACTGGATGGCGAAACGTCGACTATAAAGATACCCAGATGTTGCACATGTGTCTTAAATTTACCTGGAGGGTATTCCGGGGATCAACGCCCCCGCGGCCCGGTCCATGACCAGGCCTCCCGGTGGATCAGGGCCTAATCAACCAGGCTCTTACTGCTGGCCGCACATAGTCCAACGTACAAACCACAGCCCGGCTGATCTAGAATCGACTTTAAAGTATCTGTCCAGCTCCCGCTTGAAGGCCGCCAGAGACCTATTTTTAATTCCCCTTATGGATGGTGAGAGGCTGTTGAACAGTCTTGGGCCCCGAACAATTATGGTGTTTTCTCTTAGTGTACGAATGGCGCCCTACTTTTCATTGGAGTATTTTGCATCGCCTGCCCAGTTTTTTACTTTCATAGGGAGTGATTTCTGTGTGCAGATCCGAGACCATTCCTTCAAGGATTTTCCAAGTGTAGGTTATGATATATCTCTCGCCTACGCTCCAGTGAGTACAAGTCAAGTGCTTCCAGGCGTTCCCAGTAGTTGAGGTGTTTGATGGAACTTATATGTACAGTAAAGGATCTCTGTACACTCTCTAGATCTGCAATTTCACCTGCATGAACGGAGATGTTAATGTACAGCAGTATTCCAGCCTAAAGAGAACAAGTGATTTGAATAGGATCATCACTGGCTTGGCATTTCTTGTTTTGAACGTTCTCATTATCCATTCTATCATTGTCTTTGAAGTTGTGATCGTGGCACTGTTGTGATCCTTGAAAGTGAGATCCTCAGACATTACCTGCCTGCTACCTGGAGTCTACCTGGAGAGAATTCCAGGGGTCAACGCCCCCGCGGCCCGGTCCGTGACCAGGCCTCATGTTGGACCAGAGCCTGATCAACCAGGCTGTTACTGCTGGCCGCACGCAGTCCAACGTACGAACCACAGCCCGGCTGGTCAGGTACCGACTTTAGGTGCCTGTCCAGTGCCTGCTTGAAGACAGCCAGGGGTTTGTTGGTAATCCCCCTGATGTATGCTGGGAGGCAGTTGAACAATCTTGGGCCCCTGACACTTATTGTGTTGTCCCTCAACGTGCTAGTGGCACCCTGCTCTTCATTGGGGGGATGTTACATCGCCTGCCGAGTCTTTTGCTTTCGTAGGGAGTGATTTTTGTGTGCAAGTTTGGTACTAAGCCCTCGAGAATTTTCCATGTGTATATAATAATGTATCTCTCCGCCTGCGTTCTAGAGAGTACAGGTTTAGGAACTTCAAGCGCTACTAGTAGTTGAGGTGGTTTATCGCACTTATGCGTGCGGTGAAGGTTCTCTGCACATTTTCAAGGTCAGCAATTTCACCCGCCTTGAAAGGTGCCGTTAGTGTGCAGCAATATTCCAGCCTAGATAGAACAAGCGATCTGTAAAGTGTCAACATGGGCTTGGCATCCCTGGTTTTGAAGGTTCTCATTATCCATCCTGTCATTTTTCGAGCAGATGCAATTGCTACTTTGTTATGGTCCTTGAAGGTGAGATCCTCTGACATGATCACTCCCAGGTCTTTGACATAACGGTCCCAGGTCCCTCACATTATTTTTTCGCTCTATTGTATGATCAGAGTTTGTAGTATACTCAGTTCTAATTATTATCTCCTCTAATTTTCCATAACGGAGTAGTTGGAATTTGTCTTCATTGAGCATCATATTGTTTTCCGTTACCCATTGGAAAACTTGGTTTATATCTTCTTGGAAGTTATCCGTGTCTTCAATAGATAACAGTTTCATGTAGATCCTAGTATCGTCTGCAAAGGATGACACGGTGCTGTGGATTACATCTCTGTCTATGTTTGATATGAGGATGAGGAACAGGATGGGTGCGAGTACTGTGCCTAGTGGAACAGAGCTTTTCAGTATGGCAGCTTCCGATTTAACTCTGTTTACCACTACTCTTTGTGTTCGATTGGTTAGAAAGTTGAAGATCCATTTCCCCACTTTGCCAGTTATTCCTTTAGCACGTATTTTGTGCGCTATTACGCCATGATCGCACTTGTCAAAGTGATCCAGTACTTGCGACAGGCAGGAGCGACCTGTTCTGAACCCATGTTGCCCTGGATTGTGCAGTTTTTGGGAATCCAAGTGGTTTGCAATCATGCTTCTTAGCACTCTTTCAAAGATTTTTATGATGTGGGACGTTAGAGCTATTGGTCTATAGTTCTTAGCTAATGCTTTGCTGCCACCTTTATGGAGTGGGGGCTATATCCGATGTTTGTTAGTGATCGTGGAATTTCACCCATGTCTAAGCTCCTTTTCCATAGTATACTTAGGGCAGTTCTTAATGAACACAGTTCCACGAGTCTGGGCCTGGGGCTGAGTGCATGGACATGTTGTCAATGGCTTTCTCAAAGTCTAATGGAGTTAGGGTAATGTCGGAAATCTGGCATACATTGATGGAGTTTTGAGGCTCATTCACGAAAAAATAATTTGGATTGTCGATCTTTAGACTGATTAGTAGCTCGCTAAACACAGAGTCGTATTGGGATTTCGGTATCTCACTCATTTCTTTTGTTGTCATCTGTGTAAGGCCCATCTTGTCTGAGCAAGGGCTCAATACTAGATGTGGTATTTGCCTTGTTTTTAGCATATGAAAAGAAATATTTCGAATTTCTTTCAGTTTCACTGATTGCTTTTAGCTCTTCTTGTCTCTCCTGTGTCCTGCATGAGTCCTTTAACTTAAGTTCGATATACTTTCCACTTCCCTGGTCACCGCTTCCTTCCGTGTATCAGATAATCTAGCGTTCTTGAGGAGCTCAGTGATTCTTCGTCATCTTCTGTAGAGGGAGCGTCGTTCTCTCTCTCCAGTTAACTTCTTCTCTTCTTCTTTCTTAAGGGAATATGCCTTGAACCTACTTCAGGAAGTTGATCCTTTCAAGACACTGGTTTGGATCCATGTTATTTAAGATATCTCCCCAACATGTTTCATTTAAGACATGGTTCACCTGGTCCCAGTTGATGTTCTTGTTGTTGAAGTTGTATTTGGTGAAGACACTTTCACAGCTACGTGCATTTTGCTGATCAGGATCCCTGTGCATGTAAGTCTGAATGAACTTCGATTAGATTGTGATCAGAATTAATTGTTTTTTATATTGTTATGTTTCTTATCAGGTCATTATTTGTGAAGATAAAGTCAACTGCGTTTTCCAGTCTTGTTGGCAGACGATGCAACATCCCCCCAATGAAAAGCAGGGGCGCCACTAGCACGATAAGAGACAACACAATAAGTGTCAGGGGCTCAAGACTGTTCAACTGCCTCCCAGCATACATAAGGGGGGATTACTAATAGACCCCTGGCTGTCTTCAAGAAGGCGCTGGACAGGCACCTAAAGTCAGTACCTGACCAGCCGGGTTGTGGTTCGTACGTCGGGTTGCGTGCAGCCAGCAGTAACAGCCTGGTCACAGACCGGGCCGCGGAGGCGTTGACCCCTGAAACCCTCTCCAGGTATACTTTCTGCCTATAATGTTACTATTCCTGTACATAATATAGAATTCACCTTTTGTCTTAAATTCCAAATTTCCCCTACGTCTACGAGGCGCTATCAAAAAGTTCCTGGACTCTCGCGAAAAAAATATATACTGGTTCACCTAATCACCTACTTGAAGTTGTCTTCCTCGAAGTACTCTCCTTATGAGGCTATACACTGATCCCAGCGCCTCAGCCACTTCTCGGAATATTTCTGGAACTCTTCTTTCCTAACAGCGCCAAGTGCGGCCTGCGATTCTGCTTGAATTTTCTTCATGTCGTTAAAAGGCCACCCCTTGAGGGCAATTTTTGTTTTTGGGAAGAGAAAGAAGTCACAGGGTGTTAGATTTGGGGGTAGGGAAGGAGGGGTATGACTGCCATGTTGCTTATGATCAGAAAACGATGGTCCTTCTAGTCTTGAGTCAGGAAGCAGGGCACAAACTTTGCAGCCACTCGCCTCATGTTCAAATTTTGTCAAAATGCTTTGACACGACCCATAAAAAATTCCCACAGCACTTTCAATGTCCTCACTTTTTCAATGCTAGCGTCTGTTTTTGACGTTGATGGACTGTAAGCCCAGTCAGGCCTTTGCATTCTGCACCTTCCCACTATAGCACCTGTGCTACCACCTAGTGGATCTAGTTGACACTAAAGCTCAGGGCAGTGTACCTGGTTCATCCTCACTACAAGACAGATGCAGCATAGATCAGACGTCCCCCTCTCTCGCACGCCTTAGGCCTAGTATGGGGCTAGCACCAATACTGTGTACCCATTTCCCCGATAAACCTAAGGCTCGCCTCCATGCCTAATATTATATCAATCACATTACCATACCAGATTACAACAATGCAATGGAAAGCGCCACAAAACCCATCCATACAGGACGACCAGAGCGTTCGTTCTGCATTGAATCGAGGAAACCATTCAAACCATAGTGTCCAACTGATTGCTTCGTTAACTCACAAAATGCTTTCGCATTTACTCACAAAATGTTTCGCTTTTTGTGAGTTTCGGTAGTCATTTTACCGAGCTTTAAGCAGAATTTCACACACAATGTTCTTTCTTTTAAAGATTCCATTCTGTTACACAAAAAATCAACGCACTGACAATACAAAAAGTGCCTGTCTAACCTCAACGGAATGACCGACCGCACTGCAACTCGCCCCGCTGCTACACAAAGGAATGTATTGCGCAGTGTGATCTATGCCGCCGCCATATTTCACCCAGGGACCCAGCGAAAATTTCAGTACGGTGACTTTTTGATACTTTTATATTTCACTATATATCGCACTTCAAGTGTTAGTGTGAACATCAAGGACATCCTACCATCCCTCCCATATTTGTACCTTTATTATTGTAACTTCTATTCTTGGATGTAGCGGCGTAGTGCCCATAGATAAGGGTATAAAGACACAATGAGCAACACAAGCTTTTATTGTGACATTAGCAACAATACCTCATCTCTACTGTCTCATAGCATATTTCTGCCAATCACAATTGAAAAATAAACTTATCGCGTTAATTATATTCCTTCAAACCAATATAGTTGCAACTATACTACCGTTTCTAAGTACTCCTCAACGAACCTAATTATAGCCTAGTACAGAGCGATTACTCTTGGTCATTTCCTGTTAAAATATGTAACTGCTACAATTCGTAACGCTACCAGCCAACGACGGCAAGCTGCCAAATTAATAGGCATCTACTATTCTAGCATGCGTGACTACGGCCCTACCATTGGAAGTTATCGCTAGACACACGTCTTGACCAGATTATAGGGTAGGCAGGCAGGTGAGCGAGGTCCTCATTAGTCAGTACAGAAGCATACTCACAGGGTGACATCCACTCACATGTCATTCATGTTCACCTGTAAAGAAAACGTACTCAATTAAACAAAGTGCATATGTAATGTTAAAACATTATTACCGTATATATAGGGGTAAATAATTTTACCTCTTTACACAAACACACACACCAATGTGTGCTTTTTAGTTTTAATATATTTGTGTGTGTGGCAAGGAGCTGTGACTTGACCCCTGCAACTACATATAGGTGAATGCACACACACATACAGTGTAATTAACAATGATTTTTTATAAATTTTTGGTGGCAGGGGCCCCCGCAGGTTGCTTGCTCTGAAGCTCTACAACTCTTAATTTGGTAATGCCCAAGGGGCTCATGCATCATTGATCTCAAAAGTAATTTATTTTACATACAGGGAGCCGGTGCGACTAGTTATTTCCTGTGGGTAATAGAGAATCTGTTCTCAGACTGCAGCGTCGCTAGCAGCATAGATATTACACTTACGGATAAATATTCGCTCATGTGGTTAACACGGTAAAAAAAAAAAACAGACATACACCAACAGGAGACCTGTATTAGTGAGACGTTTCGCCTACATGAGGATTTATCAAAAGCCTCATGTGGGTGAAAAGTTTTAGTAAAGATCTTTTGCTGCATGTACCTTACCAATTATCACGTGAATAAGATCGTGGTACTAGACAGATTAGGCTCGGTCATCAATAGTAAGTTTCAAAAGCCTCACACTTTGCATAAAAAATGCAGATTTTTAAGAGTATGCAATTTTAAAAGAGAGAGGGAAAGGGAGAGGGGACAAAGTACATAAGAAAGTCCTCATAGTAGCCATCTTCGGATGGCCAATTACAATGATAGTAATAACAGAAATCGAGGGAAGTAGCGATAAAAGCAGAAAAATAATGATGATTTCAAACATCTTGTATAATACCAGTGTACACGGGTATGAATACCCTACCAAATGCATCTCAACTACTCAAACCCATACTATTTGCAGATGACACTACATACGTTTTCTCTCACCCAAGCCCAGACATACTAGCCAACACTGTAAATGCTGAATTACAGAAAATATCTACCTGGATGATGACTAACAAACTTAGCAACTTAGCAACAAACTTAGCAACAGGAAACAAATTGTCAAAATCAACAAAACGAAATCAGAACCACTGCCGATAGCATGTGGAGTTCCCCAAGGTAGTATTCTGGGTCCTTTATTATTCCTGTGTTATGTAAATGATATGCCCATCAGTGTCAAATGCAAACTCCTACTGTATGCGGATGACAGTGCTCTGTTAGTGTCAGGTAAAGACCCACAAGATATAGCTAATGTATTAACACTGGAACTGGAGTCCTGCAGCAAATGGTTAGTAGACAACAAACTATCGTTACATCTAGGGAAAACAGAAGCCATACTCTTTGGCACGAAATATAAACTGAGCAGGGTAAATAATTTTAATATCCGGTGTAATGGGGAATCCATCACTTCAGTTTCCTCAGTAAAATATCTGGGAATCTCCTTTGACCCATGCATGTCAGGAGAATTGATAGGGAACAGTGTAGTAAAGAAAGCGAATGCCAGACTGAAGTTCCTCTACAGACAAGCACAGTGTCTACCTACTGAGGCTCGCAGGACCCTATGTCTAGCCCTTATACAATGTCATATTGACTACGCTTGCTCTTCATGGTACTCTGCCTTGACAAAAAAACTGAAAGATAAGCTGCAAATCACCCAGAACAAAATGGTAAGATTCATCCTGGACCTGGGTCCAAGAGAGCATGTAGGCCAGGATGAATTACAACAATTGGATATGCTGAATATTGAAGACAGAGTAAAACAACTTAAATTAAATCAAGTTTATAAAATTGCTCACAAACAGTGTCCAGAATATCTTGCTGCCAATTTTGTCAAGGCTGGGAACCAAAGCAGTCATAGTACTAGAGGAAGAGAGCACAACTTTGTAGTTCCCACAGTCAGTGGCCAGGCTTCAAACACCTTTTATTGTACAGCAATAAAGGAATGGAACAGACTGCCTGCACATGTCAAAGCCAGTCATAGCATGAGCCAGTTCAAGAAGAGAACCAAAAGGTACCTAATGAATGTAGCGACAGAAAGGGAGGAGAATGATTTTTTATTTTTTTAGCTAACACACATGTATATGTAAATAACTCTTTTTACCTTATTCCTAGTATATATATATCCTTTATAATATAATAACATATATATCCTACAATGTAAAATATTATAGTGTAAAAGGGACCCCAATGGAAATAAGTCACTCTGTCTGACTTTTTTGGTTTATCCTAGGTTTTCTACACATATGCTGCTATGTATGATAATGTATGTAAATGTATTTGTGTATACCTGAATAAACTTACTTACTTACTTACTTAACCTTAACAGGACACATGACCATAACACAAGACACAGATCACTCCTCGATGTTCCCCGTGTCCATCTAACACTATGCAAAAACTCAATGCACATTAAAGGCCCGAAAATTTGGAATTCATTACCTGTGATTGCCAAAGAAACCCTACCTGTACCTCAATTTAAAACGCTGCTAAAAAACCACCTTCTCACCCAAACCTAAGTGCACAATATTTAACATTATCAACAAAGTTGATTAATCACTTAAATGTAAAAACCTGTTATAAATAATGCATACTGAGCCAACTCTGTTTCTATAGCATTAACAAATAAAATAATCCACTCTCTTGTACTCTTTGTAACTCATCTAATGAACATATAAACTGTAATTGCGACACAACTAATTGTTTTAATTTGTCTGATCTGATTTCATTAATTGCATTGCTGCAATTAATAAATTATTATGTTCAACTTATATTCAAATTCCACAACTCAAATACACAATTATACTTATTTTGTAAATTATCAACCATAATTTTTTACCATGTAGTCTACTGTTAATTAATTTTAAGAATGCCCACAATGCTCAGCATATTATTGGCTTTTGGCATGTACATCCCATTTATACCTAGAACTATGTAGTACATCTTTGTATCATGTCTAAATAAAAATTATTATTATTATTATTATTCGAGTTTGCGGCGTCTGTTATTATGCACACGTCTGCATGCGCGCATTTCTAGGCCCCAGCTTCACTATTATTTTGCCCCTGCAAAAGCTCTAAAAACATTTTCTTGCATTATTATTTTTCTCTTCTCCTTCCCCATTTCAATTAACGTCTTTTTTCTTTCCTCCTTGCATCTTGTATTCGCTCGCTTAAATGTGGATTTCCTGTATCCATTTACCAAACCAGGCAATACCTCATCGGACATTTTAACTATTAATAAATGTCATTAACCACATAAATTATCAATACGAACTGGTTATTTTTTCCTTACTAATCACATCTTATAATTCCACACCAGTATGGGATTTTTCTCTTAAATATTAAAGTCTAGGAGGTTATGTAGGCTAGAAACACTCAAGCAAGGGGTTCATGTAGGCTAAATCCACCTAAACTAGGGGTTCATGTAACCTAGATCCACTTAAACTAGGAATCTACGTAGGCTAGATTGACTTAAACTATGAATTCATGTGAGCTAAAGCCACATAAACTAGGTTTTCGTATGGATGGGCTACAGAACCACATAGCCCATGAATCCATAAAAGCTAGACCCATGTGAACTGTGGTCCTGGAAAGGCGGGCTAGAGGCGCTGGAAGAGGAAAGCGGCAACCCTGTGTCCAGCAGTTTCAACGAGTTTGGAATCCAATACCATGAGAAAACTCGTGAAACTTTCCTCCCAAGGGCCATGGATATCTGACTGGTAGCCCACCAATATGGCCTACACGGTCTAGAATTAGAACGTTCAAATGAAGGATTTTGTCCATTCAGGATAGAGGGTAAGATTTATTGATTATCGAGTCCCATAAACTTGATGAATTTGTCTGCTTTTTGATGATCAACAACACCATGCTGACCAACACTGAAGGTGATGTAGGTGTCAGCCAGAGTATACACGCATGTGTAGTTCCACACCAGTTGTCTGCCGTTCTTCCAGGGATATACTATAATCCCATCGGGGCGACAAGTAAGATTACCTGGATTTCAAGAAAGAGGGATGGAGATTCTCTCTTGGCCGAGCGGTGGACTGGCAAAGCTTCTCTTGGTGACGCCATTAACTTCATTAATGGTGTCTCCCAAGACATCTCTTGGAACTTGCATTTGTGCAGACCGTATAAATTATATTTGTCTAGCATTACCTTTCCGTGAATATGCATGTACTCAATGTGAAAAGAGGCAGCGGGGTGGAAAGATACTGTCTTGCGCAAAGTTGGCGGGTCGAGAATGTTGCCTGTAGAGATGGAGAATAATAAAAAAAAAAATCTAGAGTGAGGGGACACTCAAGGATGTGATGCAGGTGCTGTCCTAAATTTATAGGTCTTACAAACTTGAGCATAGCTATAGCCAGCTTTCCCCAAAGGGGTTGACCAGCTGGCGCATCTGTGGGCCATCCTTGCGGAAGGTCCTTGTAATAGTGATGAGTGCATCCAAGTGTATAGCATCCAAGTGTATAGCATCCAAGTGTATAGCATCCAAGTGTATAGCATCCAAGTGTATAGCATCCAAGTGTATAGCATCCAAGTGTATAGCATCCAAGTGTATAGCATCCAAGTGTATAGCATCCAAGTGTATAGCATCCAAGTGTAGTCAAGATAGCATCCAAGTGTATAGCATCCAAGTGTATAGCATCCAAGTGTATAGCATCCAAGTGTATAGCATCCAAGTGTATAGCATCCAAGTGTATAGCATCCAAGTGTATAGCATCCAAGTGTATAGCATCCAAGTGTATAGCATCCAAGTGTATAGCATCCAAGTGACTGCAAAGTTTAAATAGTTACAAAGCAACTGGACCTATGAGATTATTCAGCTCAATAATTAACAATAATGAATATACACTCGAACACATTTTAACACATAAATTAACACTAATCCTCAAAAATAAAAACTAATCACACTGATATGTTCTTTCTACCCTTGACTCACACATCTAGATAATACATGATACAACGTAATCTATGTAGAAGTAGGTAGTTCTCAACAGATAACCTCGATATGGGTTTCCAAATCCTCAATTATCTGCCTTTCCCATGTGTTAGAAAACAAAATACTATCCCACGAAGTTAAAATCCTGCTGATCTGTGTCAATAGGGAAAATGGGGTGGTGTGTCTCGCTGAATTACTTGGGTGTTTTGACATAATTTGCTGCAACAGATCATTATATGGTGCGAAGGTTGTCAATGAAATCTGGAGTTGTTGTTTTTTAGTTTAATATCTTTATTATGCACCCCATACCCCTCCTGTGGGCGGTAGTCAAAAGATTACAGAGGTACATAATTCGTCCATTGACTGGACTCCAAAGTTTTGATAGCTGAACAAGTTACAAAGATAATGAACTAGATCTGGTCACAATTATGACAAGTTACAAAGGTAATGAGCTCCAATTAGAGCTGGTTACAATCATGACAAGTTACAAAGGTAATGAATCATAATCACATCATATATAGTTACAATCATGAACAAATTACACATACACACATATATACATACACACACACACACACACACACACACACACACACACAGGTGGCAATGCTTTATTTACAGGGAGCAAAGTCAGGGTATTTTTCCAGAATGGTCTGTAAGGGTACTTGTTTAACTTCGGCGCTGAGGACAGGGAATACAGCCAAACGTAAGGATGGATAGGAAACAGTGAGAGAGAGAGAAGAGAGAAGAGAGAGAAGAGAGAGAGAGAAGAGAAGAAAGAGAGAAAGAAAAAAAGAGAGAGAGAGAGAGAGAGAGAGAGAGAGAGAGAGAGAGAGAGAGAGAGAGAGAGAGAGAGAGAGAGAGAGAGAAAGAAAGAAAGAAAGAAAGAGAGAGAAAAGGAGAGGAGGAGAGAGAGAGAGAGAGAGAGAGAGAGAGAGAGAGAATGTTGCCCTTAGCAACTTAAGGATGAGGGGATTCAGGAGAGTGCAGAACAAAGAGGAGACATGACCCTAGTAAAGATTTACGAAGTGCATGTTGTTTGTATTCAATTACATGATACACTCTGTGCACAGCGTTTCTTATATTTTAATCTTTAGTATTACTTATTAAAGGTTCAAACTGCCAGATAAATATACACACTGATAAATTCAAAACGAGTATGGATAAACAATTCACAAAAAGTAAGCGAGATTCGAACCCATTTTCCGGTAATACTGACATTACCAACGTGTCTCACTAACCACCTTTATACAGTCATAAAGATGCTCACAACATAACAGTTGTTTGCTGGAAAGGTTCGTGAAGGCCACGACTATAACAATTGTTAGTTATATTGCCTTACAGGGATACGTCAGGAGTTTACAACCTCATAGTGTGTGATGCTACCCAAAAGTCTGTAAGATCGGATTAGAGAAATTAATTAAGAACTATCCCCTTTGTAAAAAGGAAAAAAAAATACAAATGTAATGAAATAATACGATTTAACTTTATGATGCTAATTTGTAACGAGTGTTTACACTGTCTTAAGATCCCAACCCGCTTCCTCGAACGTATTTAAAGGTGTTGGTAAAGTATTCTGAAGAAAAAACACAATTCGAAAAAAACCTGCCCATTACTTTTCATTTGAAACTACCCAGAATATCATGTGTGCTCAAAGACTAGGTATTGTGAGTTTCGTGTACTTTCGTCAACTGAGCTGCACTGCAGGATATCACTCCCAGGCTTCATTTTTTTTTTTTTTAAGAAACACAATCGTTGAAAGTTTATGATCCATCTGAAGAGGCGCACGGAAACAGTTCGCTAGTTACAAAAATAAAAACTTCGTAACTTTTAAATAGCTTTCCCTTTCGGGGATATCCAGTCCATATTTAGAGTTTAACTGATGTAAAAGAGACTTGAACCACATGTACAATGCATATGTACTACGCTGTTTTATTATAAGGAAGAACGGAGGATAGCGTAAATAAATAGTTTGTGGTGGATATAATACACATTAGCAGCACACGCGGCTGGCCCGAGGAGCTAGTCAGCACGAGACATTGAAGCAAGCTAGTAGGTAATTAAGTTATTGAATCGCACTATTAGCCGCGCTAATTAACCAACAAGAAAACGATAACAAACACTTGAGAATGACGGAGCTCTAAATAGACATTTTGGACTACAAATCACTATTTCTACCTAACCAAAAATTCCTCAATTTTCAGTTTCTTTGACAGTATAATAAGGAAATAATATTATGGCAATACAATAAGAACGCCATATTTTGTTATTTAACAAAGAGATGTATAGCTTACTATAGAAGAAGCCGTAATGGCTTGACTCTCAGAGAGAGGTGGCGGGCGTTGAGAGCAGAGAGCGAGAAGAGGTTCTCGGGAGTCCTGAGGCAGCCATCAAGGGAGTGCCAGGCACTCTCGTCGTTGCTGCCTACAACTGTTTTTGCTGCCGTTAACAAGGGTTTCCTTTCGCCTACCTCTAGTGGCTACTGCCGTAGCGAGAGCAACACTAAAGATTCACGTTGCTAATATGATGTTTCCAAGAACAAAAGTTACACACAGGACTATGGTTGCAAAGCATTGTTGATATGCCACTCATGTACGCACACACAAATGTCAAACCGCAACAAATCAAAAAGAGGAGAAACAGCAGATAGCCAGGCATACAAATCTGCACGCCATCATCTCTACAGTTTCCCTACGATCCCCATTGGGAAGGGGAACTTTTACCTTCTGCAATCGTCATCAGTGCTCTTCCACGATGTATTCACTTCGTATGAAGATAAGCCCATTAATAGAACAGAAAATGGCTCTTCCAAACTAGCACTTGCAGTTACTGTGAAGAATATTTTACATGTCAAATTTAATGGGATTCACTCGCTTAAGGATGCTTTCATTATCGTCTGTAATGACGATTTTTAATCTGAAAAACTACTGCTGCAACTATTCTTAACGAACGTGGTTTCCATGTTCTGTCTTCTCCAGCACTGAGGACAAAGAGATCTGTCTTCATTAAACGACTGGACAAACTTGTAACAACACAATCTGTCGACGAGCTCAAGGCATCCAGCTCTTTCAGCTACTTATTTTCCAGTAGCCATTGATGACGTACTCCCTCTTCTATATATTCATTAGCCCTTGATGCAGTGCGCAGTCTTCCATTTCCAGTAGTCTTTGATCCGGTGCTCAATCTTCCAGTTCCAGAAGCTCGGTGCGCAGAGCACCCTCTTCCAGACAACGTCCAACACTGCCATAATAGACAGAAGTCAAAAGGGAAGGTAATAAACACAAGATGGACGTTCGGCAGCACGCATGAATTTACGAAAAAACAAGCAAAATAGAACGAGAATTATCGGAAAATTATCAAATAAATTACACTGGTTGAACTTACTTAAGTTAATATTCAGAACAGCTGAAATAAGTGGTGTTCACCATAAAATAATAGCCTTTGGGGGAACGGAATTAAAAATTAGGACAAAAAAAGGTTAGAGTGGCCACAACGGTACTAAATATAGCCTAGGCTAGGACCTAAAGATGCGGTAACCACGCAGGCTTATTTGAAACTCCTCTCTACCTTACCATTTTTTTGGTGCACGCGGAAGGGAAGGGAAGGTATCTCGTTATTCGGCTTACAACTGAAAGTATTCGGGTGAGGCTCTAAATTAAGGTCCTCAATGTAAATAAGTCACACTGCTTGACTTTTTTTAGTTATGCTGGGTTATTAATCCTCTGAGATTACTAATCCAAGTAAAGTTATCATCTTATAAATATTAAGCTTTCATCTTGTATATAGTACTGTTAGGTGTTAATAACGTGCCTTTAAGTGTGAGGAATGTTGTGCTTGTGGTAACTACAGCATATATCTAAAACAAAGGGCAGTAGAAGGAAAGGGGGATGTCAAGTGTAAATGTAAGGCCAGTAGTTTAACATCTTTATTGTGTACCCCATACCCATACTGTGGGCGGTAGTTAAAAGATTACGGCCAGCTATAGTATAGTCTTACACCAGATGATCAGTGGTAGGTTTCGCCCAGCATAATAAGATAATATCGTTGTATCGAAACCAAATCGAGGTAGGTAGACCTTACAAGAACTCGGAATTATTGACCAAATATGAGGACGTGGGCGAGTTACCATGCGAATATTCATACTCCGCCAACTTGGGACTGGTGGCCTAGCAACCAATAATGCGTTCATAGTGAACGAGGCTGCTTATGCGCTCACCTCTGACTCACAAGTGGTCAAAGATATTAATATGGGAGCAAATCTCGGTCTGTGGGAATCATTTAGCCCTTATCCATTAAGTCATCTATCTACCACCTTGTCTATCACAATGCTGTGTTCATTTCTTATGCTCACCTTTTATTACTTCTTGTCTGTGCTACACTCTGCTTCCCAAGATCCTATAGCTAGATACGTTTCGGGGGCAGATGCGACTGAAAAATCCCATCATATCTCACGAGAGAAGCAATGGTAGTAATTAGTCTTAGATGTGTGTACATATTTATCTGTCTTTCAATCTTCCACAACGAAGAACCATGGATGTACAGTAAGAAATATTGGAGTATGATGGGAAAGTGCAGGAATTATTTTTAGAAATGTGAGTTATTTAGAGGATTGTAGATGCTGGAAGGGCGTGAAAGTGAGTTGGGTGTGGGAGTGATTCGGATGGCTGTGGGAGTGAGCTGGAATAGGTTGGAATTGTATGAAGTATTAAAAGGGTGTGAGAGCATGAGTTTCAAGTCCTGAAGCTACAGACTAGTCCTATTAAACATAGGTAGGCGAGCAGCATGTCCAAGAGCTGGAACTGTACCCTAGAAAAAAACTAAATAGCAGACCCCGACGATAGTGTTAACCCCTCTCCTCTCCCCAAACGTGAGTTCATTACCTTTGTAACTTGTGAGTTCATTACCTTTGTAGCTTGTGAGTTCATTACCTTTGTAACTTGCTCAGCTATCAAAACTTTGGGGTCCAGTCCCTGGACCCATTATGTACCTCTGTAATCTTTTGACTACCGCCTACAGGATGGGTATGGGGTGCATAATAAAGATATCAAACTAACTCCCCAAACAAAGATCAGAAGTTCCAGCGTTATATAGTATATGTTATGTAAATTTAAAGTCAAACTGGAAAAAAATAAACAACGTTTCGGTCTGTCACTTGGTAATAGTCTAGGGTAGACCTAAACATTGTTCAGTCTCTATTTCCAATATGAAAGTTAGTTGTGACTGGTTCCACCCACGATATATTGTAAGTAGTCTTGTCAATCCTCCGTATCCGCCTCTTTCTCCTGTAGCAACTATTTTTCTGGGTTGTGTGTGCATCTGTATATTCTGTGCTAAAAATATCTAGAGAATGTCTTTCCAGATTGACTTTAAATTTACGCGCTTTATAAAAAAAACATAACAAGAGGAAACGTATTAGATAAATGAGCATTATTACGTTAAGTATGATATACAGGTTAATGGAAATAAGTCACACAATTTTATTTTAGGTTATTCTTGGTTTCTACATAATTTACACAAAAGTATGCCTAAAATTGTTGTTTTTGTCGCAACCAATATGCTGAGAAAGCCTAAATAATACTTATTTTATCTTACTGTTTCATGGGGTTCGGGGAGAGGGTTATGTAAGATGGGGTGCGGAACAAATGGGGGTCTCTGCAAGAGGCTGTGGAGGATGGAGGAGAGTGGGAAGACATTGGCTGGGGGCCAGACCTCAGTATTACACACGCCTGCCTCTACAAATATTGGATTACCCCGCCACGTTTTCCTCACAGTGCCTGACGTAATCTTGTGTTTCCATCCCACCGTCCTCTCTCTAGTTTAATATCTTTATTATGCGCCCCATACCCATCCTGTGGGAGGTAATCAAAACTTCAACTCACTCCCCTCCGACTCAAAAGTAAAGTTTTATAAGACGCGACTTATAAGACTTGTTTTAGTTTCAATGGTTCGGCATCGGACGTAACTGGGAGAGCTACAGCCCACCCCACACCCCAAACGTATAGCTCCCGTCACTGACCTTCAGTTTATAGGACGCAGGGTGGTTTTTAGACATTTATGGCAAAACAAAAAAAAAGTATCTAATAATCTGCGAAATACCGTATATAATGGGTCCAGGGACTGGGCCGCAAAGTTTTGATGGCTGAACAAGTTACAGTAGTAATGAACTATTTACATGTTTACATCTGGTTACACTCGTAACGAGTTATTTATGCAGACACGAATTGGGTTGCAAAAATATTACCAAAATATTACCTTATATTTTAGCAAGGCATGCTTTTAAAAAAAATAAGTGGCTATGTGTTATTTACATTGGGCAGTCAGGGTATTTTTCCAGAATGGTTGGTAATATGCCACAGCAGCAGACTAATCGTTGTAAAAACTCCATTACCTGGAGTTTACCTGGAGAGGGTTTCGAGTGTCAACGCCCCCGCGGCTCGGTCTGAGACCAGGCCTCGTGGTGGAATAGGGTCTGATCAACCAGGCTGTTACTGTTGGCCGCACGCAAACTGACGTACGAACCACAGCCCAGTTGGTCAGGTGCATAAAAGGACCTAAAATCTGGTTTATTATTATTATAATCATAACCTAAAATCTGGAACTCTCTATCTGAAAACCATTTCAAAGCTACAGTTAGGAAACACCTTTCCCTAATGTGATTCTAACAACAGTTAATTATGCTGAACAATTCTTTCAACCTGTATTGTCACTGTCCTTGTCAATCATTTCTTCAACAAATGTGCCTAGCTTCATCCTTAATATAGTACCACTAATTATAATTTTCTTATTGAATTACTAAATACCTCCAATACTTTAAAAATTATGTATTCTTATTCTTATATACTTGTAATCATAATTTAGTTTTAAGGCTGCCCGAAATGCTTTGCATAATAAGTGGTTTTCTATAGTTATATATGGCAATCACCTCAATTGTATAATTGTACTCCAATTTATAGAAATAAAGTTTGTTTGTTGAATAGCAGGTGCATGGAGACCTTCGTTCATGTTCATGTAGGTTTGCCAGGACGGGTCCTGGCGCGGGTCTTCTAAATGTGGTGACCTGGCAGTGGCTCCCTAAAGACTGTCAGAATTTGTACAAGTGATGTACCGTTTACAGCTCTATGGCAGGGGCACAGTGAGCATTCATGTCAAGTGCAGTACCGTTTACATCCCTATGGTGGGGGCATCCCTATGACAAGGGAGCGATGAGCCGTCTTCATGTCAAGTAGAGTACCGTTTACAGCCCTATGGCGGGGGCATTTTTATGACAAGGGCACGGTGAGCCTTCTTCAGCACAAGTGGTGTAGCAGTTAGCTACAATCGTCGTCGACGCCCTGTAGCTGGAGTACAGCACGTCTTTGGTTCAAGTGGTGCCAGGGCCAGTATTATCGCTGGTATGAGGCTTTCAACTCTCAAAAGCACTGCTTCACCCGAGCCACTCCCGGTACCCAGGCCACAGCCCAAGTGCCAGAGTGACTCTGGAGATTCTCTGGGGTGTACATAAAGACCTGTTCGTATGTTTTCGTCTCGCCCGAAAATCAAACCCGCATCCGTTCCTAGTACCTGGAGTCTACCGTTGGATGAGTCGAACGCTTTACCACTGAGCAACAGGTCACCTAGAAGATTTATGCATGCGAATCTTTCTTTTAGAATATTTTAGCTCTCAAAATCTAAAATAATGTTTGGAATCTGGTAAGATTTTTTTTTGAAAAGGGACAGCAAGTGAAAGGAAACATGCCCAACCAGGTGTTTGTGGGTTGGTTAGCAGTCCGGGATCGAGCCCCGGCACGGTTGAAACGTTGGGCATGTTTCCTTACACCTGCTGCCCTTGTTCATTTAGCAGTAAGTAGGAACCTGGGTGTTAGCCGACTGTCGTACTTAGCATCCTGAGAAACAAGGTTACCCTAAGTTGCCCGAAATGCTCTGCATAACCAGGGGCTCTCTATATGGTCACAGACCGGGCCGCGGGGGCGTTGACCCCCGGAACTCTCTCCAGGTAAACTCCAGGTATAGTATGTCAGTGATGTCAGCTGACATTATATATAATATATATACTATATATAATAATAACAATAATAATAATTCTTATTAACGTTTCAGCCGTGCCAGGTGTTGGTGTGTGTCGTCTCATGTGTTGTATCTGTCGCCACAGTTCTACCCAAAGACATCCAACAACCATACATACCACACTTCGCCTTGTAATTTTCTTCGGCATTGATTTGTCTTATTTTTTCTTCCACTTTCTCCTTCATCATTTGTTTTCCCCGAAGTATTCGGCACCGCCTTTCCCTGACGTCTGGCGATATTGATTCCCGCCCTGGTCCGCAATCCCAGAAATGTCGGTGTCCATTACACATTTCATCGGCCAACACTCTAATCAATGGATGGATGGTTTCTCGTCAACGGGGCTGGCACTTGGAAGTCTAGAAACACCTGCCTAACCCTGAGACATAAACACCACAAGTAATTTTTTTATGCAAATTATTATTATTATTATTATTATTATTATTATTATTATTATTATTATTATTATTATTATTATTATTATTATTATTATTATATTACAATAACAAATAAGCGGTAATTTTATATACATAAGCTGAAATATCCAAGGTGATTTATCTTTACGCACTTGACCGTGTTTGCTATATTTAGAAAAAAATGAAATTTACTTACCTAGATATAATTGCGGGGATCTATTCAACGCTTCTTGCCAGACTACTCACGAACATAACACAGCTTAGATGTGTTTGTCGCGAGAGACACCAGTAATACAACACTCATAAACAACAGATTAAATGTAGTATTTAGTATATGATAAATAGTCAGAAATTGTAAGTTAGCGCTTATATAAGCACAGATCTGGTAATACTGTACACATGGATTCAAAACAGAATAACATCAAGACTTGTTGGACACACGGGCATTAATGCCGATTGGTATGTGTGTAAAAACGAAATATATACAAACCACTGCCAGATACTTATAGCCTAGCCTTAGTCTAGCAGTATCAACATCTTGCAATCTATTGACCTTGTTACTTTCTTTGACACATTTCATTATGATGGATAAGGCCCATACACTGAGCCATTATATCTTGGAGTGTCCAAACATTGAAATTTTCAGAGACACCTCCAGGACATGGCAAAACACTTCATTTTTAATGATAAGTTATGTGAAATCTTGAGATTGTATCCATATTTTGCATTGACTAGAACAAACTATCTTTATAGAGATTGCAACTAAGTTATGACCATCGACTATTTTCAGATTGTATTCCTGACTGTAGTACTGTGTACAACTATATGAAGTAATTGAACAAAAAAATAGTGTCAATTCAACAACTTTTTTGAGATTGTCTTCCTCCTTACTGTACTGGGTACAACAACTATATGAAGAAACTGTAAAATATGAAATGACTAGTATTTCTTTGTAATAATGTAACAGTTCCTAGTGGGGTCTGACAAAGATCTGGTGTGACCTTTGTAATCTTTTTTTTTTTTTTTTTTTGTACTACCGCTCACAGGATAAGCATGTGGTGCACAATAAATTAAAGTGATATGTAGATTAAGTTTTTATTATGACTACGTTTCGCTTAGGGTAGAGCTTTATTATGACTTGATAAAGCTGAACCCTAAGCAAAACGTAGTTTCAATAAAACCTCAATGTACATAGTGTGTCTATGCCCGCGGGACGTCGTAGTGAGTGTAGAGTGACGGTGGCGTGATGTGGAGCAAGTAGTGGAATGAGAGATCTATGTCACACTAGCTGATGATGTGGTGATGTAATGGTGAGTAGCTGGTGTGGTGCAATGTAGTGTGTGGTGATGATAAAGTGACTGGTGTTGTTTAGTGATAGTGTGGTGGTGGTTGTGTGGTGATGGTGAGGCTCGATGATGGTGCAATGGAACTGATGTGGTGATGGCGTGATGTGTGGTCATGGTGTAGCGGGTGATGAGGCGCGGCGATGGTGTGGCGCAGTGATGGCGTGGAGCGGTGGGTGATAGGGCTACCATGGGCTGTATTGAGCGTTACGCACCACTATGGATCTTCTCTCCCTAGTGACCTCGTTTCACCTGTGCCTTGTGACATGTTCCCACTGATGACAATGTTACCTCGGCTCGCCTCAGTCGCCTGTCACTCCTGCTATCTCTTCACAACAATGTTGGTCGATCTTAAATTAAGAGGCGAGGCCAGGAGCTGAACCTCCACCCTCCCTGCAGACACAACTCGCTAAGTACACATACTATTGTGTATATGAAGAGATGATCAGCCTTTACAGTGCAGAATTCATGACTACACAGCAAGAGTAATAAGAAGACGGTTTCAGATTAGTAGCAATCCTCCACCAAACACAAAATAACCCGGAGAGGAGATTTTAATCATAGTGAGCAGCGCTGTATGACCCTGGTAGGTTTAGTGCTTCCTTTTGATTATAATAATAATCATAGTGAAATTGACCAAAACAACTGGAAATCAGAAGGCCAGAAACATGGAGAGAAAACCTGATATAGGCAGTAATGGGATACTTCTTAGGCCGTGTTAAAGAGATGCCTCCGAAAATATTGAACAAAATATTCCAAGGCAAATATATATATATATATATATATATATATATATATATATATATATATATATATATATATATATATATATATATATATATATATATATATATAAAATTAGGTCAAAACCTGCCGTAAAATAAAAAAAATAGCCGAAAAACTTTCCAGCAAGAAGACGTACACTGAACATATAAGAAATTGAAAATATTCTTGGGGAAATAACTCGGCAAATAAAAATTGTGAAAAAATGGTTTCCTCCATGGCAAATAAAAATTGTGAAAAAAATGGTTTCCTCCATGGCAAATAAAAATTGTGAAAAAAATGGTTTCCTCCATGGCAAATAAAAATTGTGAAAAAAATGGTTTCCTCCATGGCAAATAAAAATTGTGAAAAAATGGTTTCAACTCTGTCCTGAAAACAAATTTAACTGGTTTTGTATGTAGCCAAAATAACAATAAAAATAATAGGAAAAAAAAAAGATGTAAAGCTCCATCACGAGGAAAGGTCAATCCAGAGTAACAGCATTCTCTTTTTCTCGCTTCAGTTGAGGAGGCGTTTTAAAAAGTCTTTTGCCAACACCCCCTTCCTTACCCGGCACTCCCAGCACCACACCTCCCACTCCATTACCCGGCCAACTCACTCCAGAAACTCCAGTTTTGCTGGAAGCCAAATGTATAATAATTATAATAATAATAATAATAATAATAATAATAATAATATTATTATTATTATTATTACCCTGCTTCGGTAGGATACGGACGGTTTGTTGAAAGAAGAATTACTATTATAATAATTATTATAATAATTACTATAATAATTATTATTATTATTATTATTATTACTAGGAAGTAGGGGTCATGAAGCGCCTAGGGAACTAGAAATGGGAGCCAATTAGATATGAACCAAGGAAGTGGAGGGTAGCACCAGTTCCTCGAATCAAGAACCCTTGAAGGATATGTATTAGAAAAACTTCAAATTAATTTTATTTATCCCATTGAGTGGGAGCGTTGAACCCCTTCATAACTCGCCCTTCACCTACACTTCCTTTTCGTTTACCCCTTTACCCAGGGAGCTTGCCTTGGTATTAACACAGTGACCGGTGACCTGTGACTCGTGGGTCAACACTGGGGCATGAAGGGTAATGATATAAACGAAACCTTAGTAATCAATAGCAAGTGGTTGAAAAAAAAACATACGCGAGCAAACACTAGGATATATTTATTTGGAAACGTTTGGATTCTGGAAAGTTGATTACTTCTAACTCTAGAAGCAACTGAGGTCCTAGGATTGCAACATTTTCATGCATTTGTCCAGTAGGTTGGACAAATACATGAGTGAGAGGACTTGGATTTATGGGGTTTGTACAGTATGCCTGTAGCCTTGAGAATAGGTTGGACGAATATTTATGTCAGAGGGTTTGGATTTGAGAACCTGCCTAATATGGGCCGGTAGACCTGCTGCAGTATTCCTTCATTCTTATGTTCTAATCTTTGTTCACGTGTCTAAACAATGAATGGCAATGGAGAGTGATAATATTAATAGGAGAGGCTGGGCAGGAAAGAGGAGGCTGGCTGCCACTATCACCTTCAATGGGATGAATAAGGCATCATGGATCAGCAGTTGACCTCCACCTCTACTCCACCCCCCCATGTTTACCCACCACCATCAAGCAAAGTCGCTAATTAACACCCGGCAAACAATACCTCGACGAATACAAACATTGACAGTTTAAGACACAAAACCTATACTAATATACTCAAATATTAATGAAATTTAAAGCATATTTTTAAAAAATCTTCTATAAAATAATTCTCTTAAAAAATTAAGTTAAAAAAAATCATAATTATATTCATAGGTAAGCGTTAAACCCGTAAGGGTTACGTAACAGCGCCTGAGGAATGGGAGGTAATAAAGCTTGACCTCGAAGAGGAGAGTAACTCTAATTCCTTGAATCAAGAGTCCTTCACCATCATCAAGCCCTTCCTCCCCCCCCCTTGAAAGGTCTTGGCAAGATAAAATTCGTCGACTTTACACAAGACAAACAGAAGAAAAAGCAGCTAAATTAACATCTTACACTAAGTTGACTTAGCAACTTAAGCCAATCAATGATCATTACAGAAGCAACTTTGGCAAAGTTCTTACTATTGTATAAGAGATTTCTTAAAACGCTTCTGCTTCTGTTTCTTGCAGCTAATAAAGATATATCACTGATAAATGAAAGTGTAAAATAACTAAAAAAAAAAAAAATACGAGATATATTATGCCCATATTGAAAATCATCCAGCGTTATCACACACGTGCTTTGGTAGAAGTGAAGTAAATGCCGCTGTCCTGACATCCAAGACCATCTGTGATCTAACTAGACCGAATATTCCGAGCCAAACCAACATTAAAGATGAGGCCAACACCATTCCATGCACAGGAGGTGACAAAAAACTACATGGTGAAAATGACACACATCAACACCAGAGTTCTGATGAATGAGAAACCTGTGCAACACTTGGGTATCTTTATTGAGGAAACGTTTCGCCTGCCAGAGGCTTCATCAGTCCAATACAGAGAAAAACTGTGGAAGATGAGGAGTTTGAGGTAATCAGTATCTCAGCCTGAAGTCGATGTGTTCAGTCCATCATTATCAAGACTGATGGATGGAATACACTGACTCCAGGCTGAGGGATTCATTAACCTCGAACTCCTCATCTTTCACAGTTTTTCTCTGTATGGGACTGATGAAGGCACTGACTGGCGAAACTTTTCCACAATAAAAATACTCAAGTGTTCCATAAGTATCTTATTCATCAATTTGTCGTTTCTCCAAACTATTTACAGTATATAAGAACACCATGTTTTATACAAAAAAAACTCATGCTCTATAAAAAATACTTCATGAATGAATTACTTCTAAAGAGGAGACTGAATCCCACTTATGATTAATTTTGTATATCTTTTTTTTTTAATTATATTCCATATTATATTGTGTAGATTAACTATTTAAAGTAACTGTAAAATTTGAAATGACTAATATTGTTTCTATTGGTTTAACAATACCCAATGGGGTCTGATAAAGACCTATTGTGACCTGTAATCCTGAGTTTTGAGCTACCGCTCAGAGGATGAGCCGCTAGACGGCACAACTAAACACTCATGCAAAACTCGCAACGCCAACAATACATTTGTTATTCACCAGGGTAAGTATACATACTTTACAACAACAATCATACTATCGTAATTTCTTTAAGTACATGACATAACTATTACAGACCTAGTTGACATGATCAGCATACTATTATATAGAAAGCTCCTGGTTATGAGGAGCATTTCGGCCAACTTAGGTTAATCTTGTTCCCCAAGATGCGACCCGCAATATTTGGCTTACACCAAGTACCTACTTACTAATAGATGAACAGGCGCAGCAGGTGTAAGGAAAAATGCCCAACGTTCCACCTATGCCGGGGATCGATCGCAGACCCTCAGTGTGTGAGCTGAGGACGCTATTAACCTAGGCTTGGAATGATACTGAACTCGTTATCAAACTGGAAGATAGAACGAGACGAAGCTTAAAAAGAGTATTTGTTCAAACATTCAACATCAGTGAATAATATCAGGGTGCTTTCAGCATCCCTAGACCCCCTTATTATGTGGACAACCAACCTGAATGTATCCAGGCGAATTCCCCACCTACGTACCTTTCGCACCCTACAAAGCAGTCCAATCCATTCTTGCATCAAAAGAAGTAAACATTCAAATGTGAGCGTTTCCTATTTTTCCATAACCACCTCGTTGCCAGACTTATTGTGACGTGTTTTCTACTCTGCATATTTGTTAAACATACGCTTTTACAGGTTTATGTAACCTTACATAACCCAATCCAACCTAACCTTTATTAACTAACCTAACTAAAATTAACCACAATTTGGAAAAAAAATGAAAATTGATGTTGAGCAAAATGTTTAAAACTGAAGTATTAAAATAAGAATGGAACAGTTAAGACCAAAGGCTGCCTCACTTTCACAGGTGATCTTACATACAACTGTCTTTATCTGCCCCCATCACAGGGCCGGCACCAATCAACGAGTCATCTTCAGTTGATTTTTCCCTGATGAATCAGACAATAATAATTTTTCTGTACGACTTGAAAAAGCTCACCTCTGAGTAAAACAGTCCAAATATAGGCCTACTCTTCTATAAGTGCCTTCAAACTGATCCCTTGATATGTTCCCTGTACTCAAATGCTTCTCATATATTTAAAGTTTATAAGTTAATTGTAACTGATTCTCTATTACCTATAAATGCTCTTTACGCCAAAAGTGTTAATTGTGACATGCTCGTGTCAGAATCCAGATACAGGTATCGTTGAATTGTAGACAATAGAGTCAGAGTACACCTGTGGATTCCATCTCACATTGGTCTTCCAGTGCATGACAGAACTAATGAATTGGTAAAGGTATATGTTTTGTCTTCAAGGACGGAGTAGATTACAACTTTGGGCTGTAAACTAGTAGTCTGATGACAATAATACGAAAAGAACTTAACTGAACCTGAATGACTATTGACACCAGTCAGTTTACTTATCATCATTCTATCATGCAGGAGGAGCCATATGTCTGGTGCATCCGTCAGAATCAGTAGACTCATGAATGTCACCAAAACCCGGCTGCGGTTGGACTAAAGGAGTTTGCACCACCAAAAATGTAGACCTAACTAAATGTAAACTTTGCCAGAACTATCGTCATACCATACGTCTTTATATTCTGAATGCGAAAAAAATAATGAATCTAGAGACAACTCACAAATGTTCAAGAAACATCAACAGTGGCATATTAACAATCAAATATCTATAGTGGCATATTAACAACCAATCTGGAAAAAAATATCCCTATATCCCTAAGTCAACTTCTTTAAATTCGCCATAACTTACTAAAACATAAGGTATTATAAATAACTCCTAATCACAAAAACTACAACGTAACGTTTTCGTGAGTGAATTCATGTCTGCATAAACAACTCATTACTATTGCTACCAGATCAAAAACTTGTAAATAATTTATTACCACTGTAACTCAGAGTCGCTATAATTACACTGGGGCCGTCCCTGGATCCATTATGTGTCTCTGTAATCGTATGACTAATGTTCACAAGATGTGTATTGGGTGCATAATTGTACCAAACAGCTGCCCTGGAGTATACCTGGAGAGGGTTCCGGGTGTCAACGCCCCCGCGGCCCGGTCTGTGACCAGGCTTCATGGTGGATCAGGGCCTGATCAACCAGGGTGTTACTGTTGGCCGCACGCAACCCGACGTACGAACCACAGCCCGGCTGGTCAGGTACTGACTTTAGGTGCCACGCGTAGGTGCCCTACGCAAAAACGTGAAACAATATAATATTGTAAGAAATTTGAAACACTTGTATGCATACCTGACTTAAGGTACTGTTGGAGTATGAGTAACCTAACATTTATGAAGGGATTCAGGGAAACCGGTAAGCCGGATTTGAGTCCTGGAGATACAAAGTACAGTTCTTGCACCCTGGAGGGGTGGGGATACTGCAGTTTGGAGGGTAATTTGAGCTGTAATGTATACCTGGAGAGGGTTTCGTTGGTCAACGCCCCCGCGGCTCGGTCTGAGACAAGGCCTCGTGGTGGATCAGGGTCTGATCAACCAGGCTGTTATCGGAGCTATTCCAGGGTGCTGGGAATGGGTTTAACAACTTTGGTCATAAAGTACTTTCACATGTGAATTGTCCCACGAATCTTGCAACCACAACTTTATTGTAAATCTAATTGTATTGTATCTAATTGTATTGTATCTAATTGTATTGTATCTAATTGTATTGTATCTAATTGTATTGTATCTAATTGTATTGTATCTAATTGTATTGTATCTAATTGTATTGTATCTAATTGTATTGTATCTAATTGTATTGTATCTAATTGTATTGTATCTAATTGTATTGTATCTAATTGTATTGTATCTAATTGTACTGTATCTAATTGTATTGTATTGTATCTAATTGTATTGTATTGTATCTAATTGTATTGTATTGTATCTAATTGTATTGTATTGTATCTAATTGTATTGTATTGTATCTAATTGTATTGTATTGTATCTAATTGTATTGTATTGTATCTAATTGTATTGTATTGTATCTAATTGTATTGTATTGTATCTAATTGTATTGTATTGTATCTAATTGTATTGTATTGTATCTAATTGTATTGTATTGTATCTAATTGTATTGTATTGTATCTAATTGTATTGTATTGTATCTAATTGTATTGTATTGTATCTAATTGTATTGTATTGTATCTAATTGTATTGTATTGTATCTAATTGTATTGTAAATCCAATTCACTGAGTTACCTAACTTTAATACCAGTAAGCTCCATAACCTGTGTAAATATAGAGTAAGAATTAGTATTAGTCTCCCCGAAATGCCTAGGCATGCTAGTGGCCTTCTTTGTAATTAATATTTTATAATATGTAAACCACACATTGTAAGCTTTACAAAGAAATAAACATTTTAATTTCAACTTAAAGGTTCACCTTCGAGAATACCTAATGAATGGGCGCCCATCCAGCATGCAAGTAATATAGAAGATAAGTGTATATCAGTTAATGTGTTGCAAGCGTGTATGTGACTAATCTATCACCAATAAGCATAACTGCTATATTATACACATCTAGACCTGTATATACACTAAGATGATAAGACAACCCATATGGAGACAAAAAACAGAAAAAAGTTGCTCACAGGATCTGGGATCCTCGTCAGCAGAATGATTCTGCTGAAGAGGACCTCAGACCGAGGTCGAAATATACAGGACAACTATTTACCAAATCTTTATCTACATGTGGGTTGACTGATATTACTGATAAGTATTTGTGTAGTTTGATGCTCCACCATACAATGAGATGGGTATATACATTGCAGTCTGTTTACACTTGAGTTTATTGTAATCCATATTTGTAAGGGTACAATAGTACATTACTGATGACAGTTTAAAGGCGCTAAACCTATATGGATCAGAGCCAGGGAATGGGAGGCAATCAGGTTGAATTGAAGGGAAGGGTGGTTTCTATTCCTTGGATTAAGAGCCCCTCGTCGGTATCAAGGCACCACCACTAAAAAGCCTATAGGCTATAGGAAGCTAACATAACTAAGGATTCAGATTAGTTCGGTCTCCCTCTTCATTATAATGAATAATTTATAAAATACATTATGTGGGGTTAGTAACACTTGGGAAATGCCATTTCCCAGGCTAGCCTATCCTGCGAAGGTGGCACGGAAGTTTTGTTCCAGCTCTGCTGAAACGAAATCTGAAGATGCCGAAGCTACTGAACCCGAAGTGGATTATTATTATATTCAAAGGGAAGTGCTAAACCCACTGGGATCACATTGCGAATATGGGGAATGGAAACTATCAAATATAATTCAAAGAAGGGAGGAACAGCTAAAATTCCTTAACTGGTAGTGGGAACGCATGAAGACATCAATTTAGCGAAGACTCCCAGCTCAGAAACGGATTTCAACACCTGACGTGACGTACAAAATCCATCCCGAGTGAAGGAATATAAGTGGGAAACATGGTTAGCTTTTGTTCCCACAATATAACTCTTATACAGGGTAGGGTAGCAGCATATTGCATAGTTTAGTGTAAAACAGTGCAACCTATGGTGTGTGCTCTATGCTAGCACAAACAAACCACGCAGTAACATTCTAAACACCTCTGAAGCTAACTTCACCCTGGTACAGTCTAATCGATAGCTCAAAATAGTTATATTAAACAAGTTCGATACTTTACACTCACATTGTGACAACTGTCACGCTAATATTACTCACCACATGTTCTTGAGGAAGCTTCCACTATAAGCTGGGTTGCCTGGGCTGACCAAAATTGATTGTTGGTGTGTTTAAGACTGGTAGGTGCCTTTCTGGCTAAATCAAACTCTTTACTTCTGTTTTTCCTATTCTTGCTGTAATTTCATGTTATACTTCCTCAGAGAGAACACTGGACAATGTGATGAGAGTGTTGAGGACATGATTGCCAAGACAATGTTTTGCTGTGGTGAATCGCAGAAACGTTGGCTTCTATTTTGTCCGGTAAAACATTGATTTTATCGATTAGTCGGTGCATGGTAGTCTGTGCACTCCCTGTCAAGTACTGATACACTTTTCATGTCGGTATTAGTTCAATATAACAGCAGGATGTTCATATATAAGGATTTTCTTACACTGAGATCTGGACTCTGAAGTTCTCACCGCTAACTTCCAGATCCTCTGGAGTGGAGAGGCAGCCACGGCTCATGCGTCAACTCAGCCTCTTGGTGCTACATTGTTATTCTATTTTTTTTTCTCTTGGCTATACGCATTTAAAATCGATAAATTGAATACACATACGTCAATATTCACGTTAGGTATTTATTAGAATACTATATAAAATATAGTAGAAATAAAGCAGTTTTCTCTCCATTTAACAACATAATATTTGAGCTTTTGGCAACACAACTGTTTTGGTTGAGCTGTCAGTTGCTGCTTTATGTCGAATTATTTTTATTATGCAAAATTATTTTTCGTACAATATCATTTTCCGCAATATTATTTAGCACACTTTGCAACTCTCTTTTTTTCCATAGTAATATTAATTTAAAAATAATCGTATAAAATGAAAATATTTTTAAATCAAACCTAAGCCAACTTTCACATGGATCAATTAAAATATTTAGATATTATTTATATGACAAAGATTTTTTTACGGTGGTCTGGAGGGCACACATGAAAATATTTTTAAATCAAACCTAAGCCAACTTTCACTTTCACATGGATCAATTAAAATATTTAGATATTATTTATATGACAAAGATTTTTTTACGGTGGTCTGGAGGGCACCGTAAAAAATATATGGTTGAGCTGTCAGTTGCTGCTTTATGTCGAATTATTTTTATTATGCATAATTATTTTTCGTACAATATCATTTTCCGCAATATTATTTAGCAAATCTACCTCTACTGAGAAAAAACTTAGATAATGTATGAGCGCCCACCCAGTGTGCAAGATTATAGTCATGATTCAAGCGCTAGACCCATAAGGTTCATCCAACATGGATAAATGTGTTACCATGATCATAGCAAAGCGCTAAACCCTTAAGGGGTCATATATCTCCTGGGGAAGGATGCCATTGTTTTTTACTGTTACTCAGTCTTGACTTCAATACACGGATGCACAAGACATTGTTGCTATTATATTCATGAGGGAACACTAAACCCGTAAGGTTCATACAGCACTTAGGAAATGGGATGCAATCAGATCTGATTCGAGGAAAGAAAGGGTAGCACCAGTTCCTTGGATCAAGAGCGCTTTACCAGCATCAAGGCATCTCTCCTTCCTCATGAAGGGTCCATAGGCTTTAAATCGGTAAGTTAGGTCTTCCTGGGAGACGGTAATTCCCAAGTAATAGTAACTTCAGTTCTGCTGAAAACAAACTGCTAGACCCTTAATCGATTATAATTACAATCATGGGGGAGCGCTAAACCTGAAGGATTATACAGCGCATGTGGGGGGGAGGGGGGATGGAAGGTATTCAGGTTTAATTCAGGAAACTGGAGTACAGATCCAATTCCCTAGATCAAGAGCCCCTCACCAGCGTCAAGGAACCTCCCTCGAGGGGTGCCCTTAATGGAATACTTGATTATATTCTCAATTACCCTACTGAAGTCTCCCACCTCAGTTATTATTATTATTATGATCAAGGGGGAGTGCTAAACCCGTAGGATTATGCAGCGCCTGTTGGGGGGGATGTGGAAGGTATTCAGGCTTAATTCAGGGAACTGGAGCACAGATCCAATTCCCTAGATCAAGAGCCCCTCACCAGCGTTAAGGAACCTCCCTTGAGGGGCTCCCACCTCAGACTTAAACATGTCAACACTATGTATTTCATCTAACCCATGTGATGGAATCTGAGAGGGAGACAGCTAGTTACAGTTCCTGCTATATAACTGTATTTAACAGATGATACAAGGACATTAATGGAAATAAGACACTTTAGACTTTTTGGGTTATCCTGAATAATCTACACATACGTCATTATGTAAGACAATTATAATCACCTAAAATTGCGTAGTGTACCTAATTAAACTTTCACGAATGGAGTCTAGAAACTTGTAACTTGAGAGTATTCAGAACTCTTGAATCTACCGGAGACGCCGTCTAGAATCATAACGTTCTGTATCCAGTTCCACGCAATTTTCTTTTATCTCGACAGATTTACCCAGTATTTTACATTGTGTGGGTATCATGTGGCTTGGTTGATATCGCACTCAGCTCACATACTGAGTGTCCGTAGTTCGACCCCCTGCACAGGTGGAAGCGTTGGGCATGTTTCTTTACATCTGTTGCCCCTGTTCACTTAGCAATAAGTAGGTACCTGGGTGCTCAGTAATAATCCACATGGATACAGAAACTCAGAATAATTAGTCTGTAGATTTCGATACCCAAAATTTTGGGTCTTAGTTGACTGTTGTGGGTCGCATCCTGGGGGACAAGATTAGTGGACTCTAATGTAAATAAGACAGTCCCCGATAACGCACCAGCTTTATTGGGTAATCCTAGGTGGCTAAACCCCAGGGTTAAAAATCCTAATAAAATCTTATCTTACGTTGGACAGGGCCCAGGGAACGCCCTGGCACTTGGACACTACTACCCATTTTGTAAACCTGATTGAAATAGTTTTTTGTATCATTTGTTGTCATTATAGAGGTTATCAAAATCTCAACGGAATCTTCCACGAGGATTTCAGAAATGAACAGAGATCTATAACAGACCTGGCGGGGTGAGAGGGTTAACCTTCAAATCAACTTGTTGGTCATATACTACATTCATGGGGGACACTAAACCCATATGAGTCATACAGCACTTTGAGGAATAGAAAGATTTCAGACACGATTAGAGAAATTGGAACACGTCAAATTTTAGATCAAAAGCCCTTTATCAGCATCAAGGAACCTCCCTCAAGGAGTAGGGATCATATTTATTACTACAATCAAAACTAAGCGCTAGACCCACAAGGCAGATTGTACTTAAAATATTATAATAATCATAAAGCCCCAAACTCATAAGGGTTATACATTATTATAATCAAAAGAAGCGCTAAACCACAAGGGTTATACAGCGCGGCAGGGTAAGGGTTATACAGCGCGGCAGGGTAAGGGTTATACAGCGCGGCAGGGTAAGGGTTATACAGCGCGGCAGGGTAAGGGTTATACAGCGCGGCAGGGTAAGGGTTATACAGCGCGGCAGGGTAAGGGTTATACAGCGCGGCAGGGTAAGGGTTATACAGCGGCAGGGTAGGTATACAGCGCGAGGTATCAGCGCAGGGGAAGCCCGGGTAAGGGTTATACAGCGCAGGGTAGGTATACAGCGCAGGGTAAGGGTTATACAGCGCGGCAGGGTAAGGGTTATACAGCGCGGCAGGGTAAGGGTTATACAGCGCGGCAGGGTAAGGGTTATACAGCATGCAAAAAGATGTAATATACCAGATCACACAAGTGAGGGGGGTCATATAGCATCTGGGGAACAGGAGGTATTCAGGATCGATTCCAAGAATGGGAAGTCTGGTTTAGTTTTTTGGATCAAGAGCCTCTCACCAGCATCAAGGAATCTCCCTTGAGGAGTATTTATTTAATGAAATTAGCAAATTGGTGCTTGTGATACCTACTAACGTGAACCTTGCTTTCTGGAACACACCAGAGCTATTTTTTTTTTTACATTCATGGGGGAGGGGGGAGAAGCACAACTCTTTTGGGTCGTACAGTGCCTTAGGGGGAATGGAAGGCATTCAGACTTGATTCAAGGAATTGTACAGGTCAAATTCCATAGATAATGAGCCCCCCCCCTCACCATATTACACAGAAGTACTAAACCCACAAGTCATACAGAACCCCCCTCTCCCCTCACCAAGGAACCTACCAAGAAGCATTCTTGTTATAATAATGATTCTGTCTTGTACAATTTTTTTGTATTTACAAAGCTTAATGGATACTATCCTGGTCATGAGATACATCAGCCTCTAAATATTAGCCTTTTATAAGATGTAGAGTTATTACAATCATTGGAGTGCTAGACCCATAGGATTATACAGCACATGTGAGGGGGGGAGGGGGATGAAAGCAATTCAGGCTCAATTCAGGGAACCTGAGCACAGATCCAATTCCCTAGATCAAGAGCCCCTCACCAGCATCAAGGAACCTCCCTTGAGGGATGTAGATTAAAATGTTACGTAACAGGAACAAAAACTTTTGCACATCACATTCATGGAGTGCATTAAAAACCTCAGAATGGGAAGCATTTAGGTTTAATCCAATTCCTTGGATTAAGAGCCTCTCACTAGCATCAATGAACTTACCTTAGTAGGTATTTTGCACTAATGACCATGTGCACCTACACACTTGAACTTCACTCTGCCATTATTATAATCTAAGTGCTAAACCCACAAAGGCCATACAGCTCTGCCATCATTAAATTTAAGAGGTATACCTTTTTTCAAATGCTTTGAAGCTACACTGCAAAGGGTTTTGAAAATTGTATTACTATAATCATAACTGTTAAACCCATAAGGGCTCATACAGCACTGTAGGGTAGGGTGTGCTAAAGGTGTAATATGCTTGATCAGAGACCAGAAAGGGTGAAGAGTATAACAAGAGGTGTACCGAGTATCCACTAGCAGACAGAACAGTAATAGAATATGACTAACTGAAATTGGACCCGAGAGTTCTCAGTGGCACTGGGCAACTTTCCATGAGATACCCATGAGACAGTTCCCTGATACACGAAATTGATATTATATTATTAGTACAGTGGTACCTCGAGTTACGATATTTTTTCGTTCGAGAATGCTGTTCAAGTGCCATTACCAAACGAATTTATCCCCATAAGGAATAATGTAAAATAGACTAGTCCTTTTACACCCCCAAAAATATACTTACAAAAGCATTTAAAAAAATAAACTTACATAAAAGGGCGATTTTGGGGACCATCGTAACTCGAGGTACCACTGTATTATTATAATCAAAAAGAACCCATCGATATTATAATAATCAAGGATGAAGCGCTAAACCCGAAGGATTATACAGCACCCATGGGGGATGTGGAAGGTATTCAGGGAACTGGAGCACAGATCCAATTCCCTAGATCAAGAGCCCCCTCACCAGCATCAAGGAACCTTCCTTGAGGAAAATGACATCGATAAGGCCAGAAACCTAAACATGGCATGATGAATATAATTTATGAATCAGCTCAGACCAATGTACAGTAGTTGCCAACGGTTCCATGAATTATTAAAAGCTATTCCAGGATGCTTGAAATAGGTTCAAACACTTTGAGCATAAGGCACATGGCAGTTGTTACAAGAATCTGGCCATTGTTACCCTACACAAGCATTGAAAATTTGAAGCTGATTGGACAAGGCCTCGAGTTATAAGTGAAAGAAAAACTAAGTTGGAAGACATAAAATTCTGGCAACCACGTAAGTCCCCTCCCCCTTTTGGGGATACCTAAAAACTTATTTAAAAAAGGAATAAAAACAATCAGAATTGCTATATTTTATATACTTTTTGTAAACAGCTGGAACATTACATATAATGCATAATGAAATGGTTCTCTCAATTTTTAACATCTCAGTCTTAGAAAGTTATACATGTATTGCCTTAACATGGCTAAACTTCACTTTCATTAGTACTCATTACTCCAGAAGTACAACACTACGGAGAGCCTTGCCCTGATGCATCAGTTCAAAAGTAGTGTTGATTTCATCGAGAGGCTTTGTGTAAGTGATAAACTCATCAATCATTATTTTCTTGTTCATGTAGTCTTCAACAAGCACTGGCACACTATCACGAGACTTCCAGCCTAAAACCATAAATAAGACTTATCATATTAGTTTCGATTCACAAAAATATATAATTTTATTCTTTTACAATAAACATACTAAAATATTTTAGCACTAAAGAAAATAACTATGAAAATAATCAACACTAACATAGCAAACTGCCTTAATCTTTACTACAAAAGTAAAATTAAAATATTGTCTATGCTACCTAAAATACATGCTCCTCTGTATCTGACTGATGAAGACTACCGCATATGTGAAATGTTTCAACATTAAAGATACCCACCTACTGCACGTGTCTTACTCATCAACTTGTCGATATTTAATACCATTTTCATCAAAATTAAAATTATTGCATTTACAACTACCTTATAGGTAAGCAAAGTGAATGAAGCTTATTACAGAATTTAATTTCTCTATTTCTATCAATTACCTGCTATCTCTCAATTTGGTAAAGTTATTACCCTTAAAGTTTAGGTTAAGTTTTCAACCGTGTGTTTTTTCTGAATAAAACTATCTACTGTATATGTATGTCTTACTATTTCTAGGAACTTTTTGTGAAGAGGGCAACATGGCCACCAGTAAAATCTCCACCATTTTATTTAATCAGCGGAAAATTACTACACCCATTGAGGTCATACAGCCCTGGGAAATGGAAGGCATTTAAGTTTAATTAAAGAAGGAAATAAGGTCCTTGAATCAAGCCCCTCACTAGCATCAAGGAGCCTAACTTAAGGAGAAATTTTCCACCAACATATACCAATTACCTGCAAACATTGTAGTCGTTCCATGCATCAAGTATAAGTATATACAAATAAGCAAGAAAATGCAGTCAAAGAACAACAATTACCCAAGACTAATTCTTTGCTCAAACTTGGCACATACCTCTCACTAGTGCTTTTTTTTTTTTTTTTTAAATTCTATAGCCATTTTTTCTACCATGGCAGGATGACCCAAGGAAAACATTTTCACCATTCACTATCACTACTTTTTCAAAAATATGCTGACATCAATCCGACTGCAACATCACCCTTCTTCAGGGTGCAGTCTCTGTCCTCTCTTCCTCCAGAACTCTAGGCTGGCCAACTGGTTTCCCTGAATCCCTTAATAAAAGTTACCTTGCTCATATTCCAACAGCACATCCACTAAAAAAGCATTAGTCTCCATGTACTCCTAATAAGCTTACATAAATCTGCTGGATACTCGAAGTTCTTTTATTCTGTCCCTCCAACCATTTCTGGGACAACAATATCCCTCTTACCTTCCACCCAAGATTTACACACCCTCTTTTTCAACTTCCCTCTGCATACTTAAGCCACCTTAATGCCTCCTCAGCCCTCAATTAATACTCTTGGTAACCACAATGCCTTTTAATTACTACACTCCAAATTCTCAGCATGACAATTATTTAATTACTATGTATTTACACAAGATATACATATAAAAAGTGCAAATCACTTCTTGTATTGGCACCCTTCTGGCAAGACAGTGATTGATAGTGAAATGATTTCTTTGCCATGTCACCCTACCTTGGTGGGAGATAGTGGAATAAAAAAATAAAATAAAAATTATTAATTCAAGCAATAAACTTATTGACTGATATTACTTTCAAAATCATACCTCCAAAAGCTGTTCCTTTCCAGACCCTTCCAGTTACCAGCTGGAATGGTCTAGTAGATATTTCCTTTCCTGCAGCTGCTACACCAATAATCACACTCTGACCCCACCCTTTGTGGCATGCCTCCAAGGCAGCACGCATGACATTCACATTACCAATACACTCAAAAGTGTAATCACATCCACCATCTGTCATGTTAATGAGAACCTCTTGAATGGGTTTGGAGTGGTCATTTGGGTTTAAAAATTCTGTACAACCAAAAGGCTTTGCTGAAAAATAAAAAAAACTTAATTAAAAAAAGCTGATTTAATATACATCAGTATGCACATTCCTGCAAATATATATAAAAAGCAAGAAAATGGCACAACACTTACCAATTTCAAACTTATTTGGATTCAAATCAATTCCGATGATGCGTTTTGCACCTTGTTCCCTACAGCCCATTGCAACAGCCAAGCCAACAGCACCAAGGCCAAAGATAGCACATATTGATCCAGGTTCTACCTATAAGAATACAATGCAGATATGCTATAAGAATTTATTTGTCAATACAGGCAGGCCATACTTTACACTGTTTTGCTAATGCAGTGGTTTCCAATTATACCCATTCTTCATTTATTCAGACTTCCTACAATAAAGATATTCACCACTCACTAAGCTAAGGATGAAAATATTTTAAGGTAAGTAATGTATGTTGTGTGTGCACTTTTTTTTTTAGTCCTAGCTCTATTGCTCACTTTATATTTGATAGCATAAACATGTTATCAGACTTTCATATGCATTGGAAAGTGAAAAAAAAAAAAAAAAGGTTGTTTCACTTTACAGCCATTTTTCCTTTATGGCAGTAGCCCAGAACCTAACCAACTGTATAAGTGGGGCCCACCTGTATAGTATCTGTTTAACAGCTTAAAGTTGTATTTTTAAAATGCTCTTTTCAAAACTAATTCTTCCTTCACTTCAAATAGAAAGAGGAAGCATTAACTCAAAAATAGTAATCACATACTATTTCAATTAAAACAATAATTGGATAGCCTAAGGCTGAAACATTAAATAAATGGCAAACAAAATCAAGAAGGTACTTTAGGCCTAGCCCACAGGATATTGCATACACTAAGCACTACATCTGTTAAAACTTGCATTGTTGGTGATAGTAAGTAAACAAAATGCATAATTAAATCATTATCTCAGAAATGGTTTATAAGATAAACAAAAAAATTACAGCCCTAGGCAAGGGAGCAACCCCTTTTCCAATTGCATTAAACAAAAAATAAATTTCCATATTTAAAATTTACATTTCAAGATTTGTACCCACACTGACAACTTTAGTGCAACAAGTTAACATGTTTGGTTACCTTAGCAGTGTTAAGAGCTGCACCATAGCCTGTGCTCAGCCCACAGCCCAGCAAACAAACCTTTTCAAGAGGAGCAGAGTCACTGACCTGTTGGTATGAACAAGAGAATATCAGAAAAATATTTTTTTATTATAAACACATTCGCCGTTTCCCACCAAGGTAGGATGGCCCGAAAAAGAAAAACTTTCATCATTCACTCCATCAATGTCTTGCCAGAGGAACGCTTACACTACAGTTATAAAACTACATTAACACCCCTCCTTCAGAGTGCAGGCATTGTACTTCCCATCTCCAGGACACAAGTCTACTCTGCTGGTTTCCCTGAACCCCTTCATGAATGTTACCTTGCTCACACTCCAACAGCACGTCAAGTCCTAAAAACCATTTGTCTCCATTCGCTCCTATCTAACATGCTCACAAATGCTTGCTGGAAGTCCAAGCTCCTCGCATACAAAACCTTTACCCCCCCTCCCTCCAACCTTTCCTAGGCAGACCCCTACCCCACCTTCCCTACACTACAGATTTATACACTCTCAAAGTCATTCTATTTTGTTCCTTCCTTTCTACATGTCCAAACCCCCTCAACAACCCCTCCCTAGCCCTCTGGATAATAGTTTTAGTAATCCCGCACCTCCTCCTAATTTCCAAACTATGAATTCTCTGCAATATGTTCACACTACACATTGCCCTCAAACACAACATCTCCACTGCCTCCAGCCTTCTCCTTGTTGCAACATTCACCACCCATGCTTTACACCCATATAAGAGCATTGGTATAACTGTACTCTCATACATTCCCCTCTTTGCTTCCATGGACAAAGTTCTTTGTTTCCACAGACTCCTCAGTGCACCACTCACCTTTTACCCGTTGTCAATTCTATGATTCACCTAATCTTTCATAGACCCATCTGCTGACACGTCCACTCCTAAATATCTGAATACATTCACCTCCAATCTGATATCCAATCTTTTCATTACTTAATTTTTTTTTATCCTCATCACCTTACTCTTTCTTATATTCCCTTTTAATTTTCTTCTCTTAAATACCCTACCAACCTCTGCAACTTCTCTTCAGAATCTCCCAAAAGCACAGTGTCATCAGCAAAGAGCAACTGTGACAACTCCCACTTTGTGCTAGATTCTTTATTTTTTAACTCCACACCTCTTGCCAACACCCAAGCATCCACTTCTCTTACAACCCCATCTATAAATACGTATATTGAACAATAATGGTGACTTCACACATCCTTGTCTAAGGCCTACTTTTACTGGGAAATACTCTCCCTCTTTCCAACATACTCTAACCTGAGCCGCACAATCTTCGTAAAAACTTTTCACTCCTTTCAATAATTTACCTCCTATTCCATACATTTGCAACATCTGCCACATTGCTCCCCTATCCACCCTGTCATACACCTTTTCCAAATCAGTAAATGCCACAAAAACCTCTTTACCCTTATCTAAATACTGTTCACCTATATGTTTAACTGTAAACATTTGGTCTACACACCCCCTACCCTTCCTAAAGCCTCCTTGTTCATCTGCTATCCTACTCTCCATCTTACTCTTAATTCTTTCAATAATAACTACCATACACTTTACCAGGAATACTCAACAGACTTATTTGTAACAGAATAGTATGTGCAAACTTATAATTCATGAATATTTTTTCAGAAACAGAAGATAATGAATGATTTAGAAACCTTGACCATACAACTAATTACATATTTCAGTTATGTACTGCATTGTATACAGAAGGAAAAAATTGAAAATACAATACTGTACTACTGACTACAGATAAGTAAATATTTGTATATTCTTATAATGTAATGTAAAAATGCCCCAAAAGAAAAGATATTACACAAATAGAGAAAAAAAACAGCAAACAAAATACTGAGCAAGGCACTGTCGACATTTTGCAGAGAAATAATAACCGAAAGAAAAACAAGGTCCTGAATGAGTAAATAGTGTAACGAGTAACAAAACATTAAAAAAAATTGTGGAAAGTAAACGTAAGAAGAGGCAGAAATTTGAGGATATTAGAAAGAGGAGAGCCAGAAATGTAAAACGGAAGTAGCAAGAACGCTAAAAGTGGAGAATACGTAAAGTAACTGGAATGTAATAATCTGAGAAATGTTAAGTTGGAATGATTTGCATGTTTGGTCAGACAAATTTTTCTGCTTTAACAAAATAAAATCTTTTGTTTGGCATAGTTCTTTAACAGTTGCCAAGTAAGCCAAAATGATTAATCATATCTAAAGTGGATGGAAGATGGTGTAGGAGGCAGCATCCAAGGAAAAGTTTGAGAAAAGGTGGCAAATAAGGATTTGATGCTCAGCAGGCATAGAGTACACAGGTGTGTTAGATCTGTGTAGTGGAGTGGCCCTTGTGATCCATGCTGTTGAGTGAGAGCAAGATGGTATCTATGAAAGGATCAAAGGAAAATTGGCTGGCTGGATTTTAATTTTGAAGGTCAGAAAGTATGATTTATACACTATGAAAAGTAGGGAAGAAGATGCTGCAGTTCAGCAGTCAGTATTAGACCATAATATTTGTGCTCTCCTGAAAATATATTCATTCACTGTAATCTTCCACTTTTATAAGAATATACAAATTTAAGTAATCATCCTGATTCACCTTAGCAACAGAAATCTCAGCAACAACTGTGTACTGAGAAAAGGTAGAGCATCCCATGAAATGGTAGATTTCCTTTCCTTTACATGTAAAACGTGTGGTCCCATCTGGCATAACACCCCTGCCTTGAGTATCTCTGATTTTGCTGCACAAATTTGTCTTGGGGGACTTGCAGAACTTGCATTCACGACACTGAGGTATGTATAATGGAATAACGTGATCACCTGTGAAAAGAAATAAATTTCCAAAAACTGCTCATTGTAAATGCCATCATTAAAAACTGGGCAAGAAAAAATGAAATGGTCCAATCTTTTAAAATTATGCAAGTTCTTTCAATGTAAATTCCAATACAGTGCATTATAGTGGAGGAATTCTTTTGCCCTCTACCTACCTCCCTCCCTCTAACCCATCTTTCTTTTCCCCCACTCCTTCCTTTTCCTCCATTTATCTTTCTTCCCTCCCTTCCCCACTCCTCTTCCCCAGTCCTGTTGCTCTTCTCTATCCAGTTACACCATAATTCTCCAAATAGAATGGAAGGTTTTAAACCTTCCATTCTATTTGCACCCTATCTCTACTTACACTTTCCTCCTCCTCTTCCTCTCTTTTCCAGCAGATAAACTAAATACATGTATAGACCTTAATAAGGGGTCTTCTATCTACCTTTCCTCCTTTGCTTCTGCTTCCCTTTTTCAGGCACAGTATCATACAGTGGAACCTCGGCTTACGAGTTTAATCCGTTCCGTGACCTTGCTTGTATCCTGATCTGCTCGTATGCCGAGTCAATTTTCCTCATTTAAGTTGATTGAAATGTACAGTGGACCCCTGGAAATCGAACAGCACCCAACTCGAACTATATTATGTAAGTGTATGTTTGTAAGTGTATTTTTGGGGGTCTGAAACGGACTAATCTAATTTACATTCGTCCTTATGGGAACAAATTTGTTTGGTAACGGCACTTGAACAGCATTCTGGAACGAATTATGTTCGATTTCCGGGGGTCCACTGTAATCTGTTTCAGCAGAATTCCTGCTCTAAGGTCAAAATACTTTCAATATAAAGCTAATATCAACTCTACGGCTTATTTATCTATCACAATTCAACTAATATGACATAATAAACAATATAGTAAATAACATAGAAACCTGATCGATACTCTAGAATGAATAAAATATGTCATTATGTGACAAGTGGAGGCGGTGATTCCCGCTCTCGCATTGTTGTGGTATTCACTGCCATCTAGTGACAGCCTTTCAAAGCTCACTTGTTATTTTGTATGTATTATAATTATAGTTATTATATTATTATTATACATATTATATTATTGTATATTATTATAATGGGGAAGTGCTAAACCCGTAGGATTATTCAGCACCTGTGGGGGGAAGGGGATGGAAGGTATTCAGGCTTCATTTAAGGAACTGGAGCACAGATATAATTCCCTAGATCAAGAGCCCCTCACCAGCGTCAAGGAAGCTCGCATCCAGAAACAAAAAATCGACCGAGTGACTGCTTGTATCCTGAAAAACTTGTATGGTGGGGCACTTGTAAGCCGAGGTTCCACTGTATGTTATATTTTCTGCCGAATGACCTTTATTTTAAAAAACAAGTTAAAAAAAAATAGTCTTGTATGCACAATGTCAAAAAAAAAAAACTTATTATATCACTAGGGGTATGAGAGAGGCTTTGATCCAAGGAATGAAGCATAGCTCTAATTTAAAACCATAAAAGAAGTCTTTGGCTACAAGACCCTGATACTGAAATGACTGATTTCTAGCTTTTCAGGCAGCACAAAAAGAAATGGCCTCAAACAAAACACCATATTCCTTGACCTACTGTATTTTTTTTTTTGTCTGGTATCCAGAGTACGTATTAGGATAATGTAGTAAAAAAGCACATATGATAATGTACAACAAGTTTTAGCCACAAAATCCTGTCCTAAAATTAGGACGAGTAATGTGAAGGTGCATCTTTTATGATGAAAAATATGGTACCTTCTCATATTTGTGAAAAATGTGAAATATAGAAAATTATTGCACAAAATAAGCTTCACACTTAAATGACTACTAGAGCCATTAGATATGCACAAGTATTTAAATGATTAAATTATATGTAAAAAGAAAAACAAAAGGTATACACTAAGAAAAATGGGTAAATGACAGTAATGATAGGATATACATATATTCTTAACAAATATTTATTTATTTCATCCTCTTTTCCTAGTTTTTAACTTTCACAAGGAGGAAGTACTTTTAATAAAAGGCAAGAAAGAAATTAGGGAGTAAAAGATATTTTATTGTTAATTAACCTATGACTTACCTTCTTTCACTGATGTGACTCCCTCTCCAACACTTTCCACAATACCACCTCCCTCGTGACCAAGGATGACTGGGAATATTCCCTCAGGGTCATGACCATCCAGTGTGTAAGCATCAGTGTGACACACTCCACTTGCAAGTACCTAAATTAAAATAACACTCTTTAATTATTTGTGTTACAATTCACTTAGACACCATGAAACCAACAAGCTTGTTTGTAATTACATATAAGAAATTATACGACTGAAATGAGTACAAATTGGCTAGTATAGACTATGGCTGTATGTAAACACCAGGTTCTTTGCTAGAATTTAAAATTTTTAGATGAGACAAGAAAGAAATGTAAACAATGTCAAAACAAAACTACAGTATTCTTTAATTTCCATTATCATTTATATTGTGTTCAGAAACTTGTGTTTTACTCATCAGAAGCTCTTTTCAATCCAATACAGTGGACCCCCGAGTTTCGTAAAAACATCACTCCTGAAGTCTGCTCAAGTGCCATTACCAAACGAATTTACTCCCTTAAGGAAAAATGTCACGTAGGTTAGTCTATTTCAGACCCCCAAAAATACTTTTCCACAAGCACTTACAATATTATACTTACATAAATGTACGATTTCGAGGGTTTAAGAAACTCGGGGGTCCACTGTATATGCAAACAAATCACAAAACAGGTGGATTTTGAACTCATGGCAAGTGAGTCTTAAAAATCACAGGCCAGTGCATTAAAGCAGTGGCCTGTGGCCACTGAAAAGCCAATTTAACCTTACCTTTATGCGGACTTCTCCAGCTTTTGGAGGAGCAACTTCAATATCTTCTATAGCCAAAGGTTTCTCCTTTTCCCAGGCCACAGCAGCTTTGCACTTAATAACCTGGAAAATAAAACAGCAAATATTAGTTTTTTATTGGCTTTATTAAAAAAATATGTCGCAGAACAGATGGAGATCAAATCCATGGTAAGCCATATGATTTTACAGGCATTATAAATTTATACATTGGTTCCAAAAAAGTGTGCAATTTATTCTATAAAATAAAAATAAAATAAACTTTCTATAAACAATAGTTTACAATTGGTCCAAAAAAGGTGATATTATTGACATACTTTACCGAGAGCCCCTGGTTACACGATGCATTTTGGGCAACCTTAGTGGAATTTTTGCAAGAACAATTTGTTGCAAGTTTTACTTAGACAATTTGCTCTAACATTTGTGGTTATTAACATTGGTCAAATACAAATGCAGATGCTAATCTAAATTTCATAATTACTGCACAGGACATACAAAAACTAAAGACCCAAAGAAGGCATAGCATCTCAGGCAAAACTTAGCCTATACTATACTGAAAATTTACTCTGTTAACTAAATAAAAATCACATTATGAGATATTATTTCTATTAAACAGAAGAGCTAGACCTGTAGGGGTTATACAGTGCCTGGAGACTGAGATAATCAGGTATGATAGGTCTAATTCCTTGGATCAAGAGCCCTTCAATGGCATCATGTCTCCTGATGTCAGATTTAACATGCTAACAGAAATAAGCTACATCGACGTACTGCATTAACCACGGCTCAAATCTACACAATGTACTAAATATGGTCCCACAAAACCTGTGACCTTCAAGACTATTGTGTAATTTACACTTCAGATAAAAAATAAGCCTAAATAACTTACGAACATACAATAACCCAACCAATATGCCACCCTTGGTATGCTTTATTGTAAATTTTAATTGTAAATACTATTTCCTTATGTGTACTGTACAATAACAGATATATTTAAAAATATGAATAAAAAAAATAGAAAATATCAGACCGAGTACAATTTGAGACTGCACTAAGAGCAAGATATTTGTACCTAAAAAGCTTCCGTGAATTAATATGACATTAACATAGTGTTGGAAAACTTAAGCCATAACAGATAAGTGGAAGATAAACTAAAATTAGTGACCCGTACAGGGATGATTATTATTGGCTCTATTTACCGTCTACTACTAAGCTGATCTTGACATTAATTTACACTATACAATTCTAACCAATAAACACATCGTAAATCATCACATCGTTAATGGTATACAATACGTCAGCATTGTACCATTATTAATACGATATTTTTTTGCATTTTATTCATGAAAATAACCTTGACCGGCCACACTGGCACCCATCACCAGCCCTCCTCTTAACACTTCCATATTTCCCAGCTATATGCCAACATGATTATTAAAATGACCTTTACCGCAGGATCCCCGGGTCCAAAAATAGGTCGCTGAATGGTCAAATATCAACGGATACAGCTTATAAACGGAAGAAAACTGACCTGTCCCTTTGTGTCACTCATGGCGCTGTTGGTGTTATCCTTGTGAGTGTGTGTGTGTGTGTGGCGTTACGGCGTCACCATCCTCAAGTGGATTTTTACGTAGTTTAAAAATTATGTCAAGTAAGTAAGTTTATTCAGGAACAGGTACACATAAAATACAGTTACATAATTTATCATACATATCAACATATGATAGGGAAGAAATTGTTAAGGACACAAGGCACGATAACGTAGTAATTATAGGGAACCCTTTAGTCGGATTGATTGGAATCTCTTGACTGGGAATGTAGACTCTAGTGACTTCTTAGAAGTGGTTCAGGATTGTTTTGTTTTTTTAAGCACTTTGTGACCGAGCCTACACGGGGAGATAACCTGCTTGACTTGGTTCTGGCAAACAAGGAAACCCTTGATAATAATTTAGAAATTAAAGAGGAACTCGGCACAAGCGACCACAAATCAATTACCTTTAGCATTGAATGGAAGTATGATAGTAGGGATAATTCAGTAACGGTCCCAGATTTTCGCTTAGCAGATTACAATGGGCTTATCATTGTGGACTGGGATAACGAAGAGAGCTATCAATATGACAGCTTTCTTTGACAACACAATAAGTGTCAGGGGCCCAAGATTGTTCAACTGCCTCCCAGCATACATCAGAGGGATTACCAACAAGCCCCTGGCTGTCTTCAAGCAGGCACTGGACAGGCACCTCAAGTCGGTACCTGATCAGCCGGTCTGTGGTTCGTACGTTGGACTGCGTGCGGCCAACAGTAACAGCCTGGTTGATCAGGCTCTGGTCCAACAGGAGGCCTGGTCACAGACCGGGCCGTGGGGGCGTTGACCCCTGGAATTCTCTCCAGGTAGACTCCAGATACATGCTGCCCAAAGAACATTTATCCCGTATGCAGCATGTATAGTGTTAAGAAAGCTGTCATATTGATAGTTCTCTTCGTTACTCCAGTCCACAGATGATAAGTGTTCTCTAAGCCCATTGTAATCTGCTAAGCGAAAATCTGGGACCATTATTGAATTATCCCTTCTATCATACATCCATTCAATGCTAAAGATAATTGATTTGTGGTCGCTTGTGCTGAGTTCCTCTGCCCCTCCCACTCATATATTTGTCCAATCTCTTTTTAAAACTACCCAAGGTCCTAGCCTCGATCACCCTACTCGGAAGATTGTTCCACGCATCCATAACTCTGTTCGAAAACCAGTACTTACCTATGTTCTTTCTAAATCTAAATTTATCCAATTTAAATCCATTATTTCTGGTTCTTTCCTGGTTCGACACCCTCAGTACTTTATTAATATCACCTTTGTTTATCCCCATCATCCACTTATACACCTCGATGATATCTTCCCTCATTCTACGTCTCTCCAGAGAGTGGAGATTCAACCCTCTAAGTCTGTCTTCATACGGGAGATTCCTTATACAGTAAATCATTTTAGTCATTCTTCTCTGTATGTTCTCCAATGAGTCTATATCCATCCTGTAGTAAGGAGACCAAAACTAAGCTGCATAATAACTGCATAATAGAGCTGTAAAATAACTTTTGGACTTCTGTTACTTACACTTCTTGAAATAAATCCTAGTAATCTGTTAGCCTTGTTGCACACACTTAGGAACTGCTGTCTTGGCTTTAGATTTCTGCTCACCATGACTCCCAAGTCTTTTTCACATTCTGTATGATCAAGCTCTACTTCACCTAGTTTATAGCTTCGAGGGTTATTTTCATTACCAAGAACTAGTACCTTATGAAAATTAGACACATGTGCAACATCTGGGTATCTTTATTGTAGACGTTTCGCCATCCAGTGGCTTTATCAATAGATTCTAGGACAAAACTTGAAGACAGTAGAACTATATACAAGAGATGAGGTAATCAGTCCCTCAATCTAAGAGTTGGTGTGTTCAGCACCGTAGGAGTGGGTATTATATACCATTCATGAACAACTAGTACCTTACACTTATCCACATTCACATTACACTTATCCACTTCATCTGTCATTTTTCAGACCAAGACATTAATTTGTCTAAATCCTCCTGTAGTTCATTGGTATCCTCCTCAGAATGAATCATGTGGAAACTTTTTTGAAGTCACGCAAGTTCCACAGGGTAAGTGAGCCGTAAGGAGCCTTAAACATACCATGGATCGGCCCTCGGTGTTTAGGAACCCACACACCCAACCAAAACACACACACACATTCAAGTTGGCGGAGGTAACTATTATGTACATTTTAATTGATAGATTTATTCACCTAGGAACACCTAGGCAAGTTTGTACAGTTAGAAACTAATATTAGGATTATTAAGGCAACGTTAGATATTAATAATGTAGTCTAGCACCTTAATATAGGTAGATATAAGCCCAAATAGACGAACCTTGGGATAGGTTAGCTAACGAGAATTGGCAGCCCACACTTGAATCTAGGCAGTGTAGGGCTCACGACGCGTGACCTGCGTCCTTACCAGATTGAACATCAACCAGAGAACACGTGCTGTGAACAGGCAGCACCCCCCACGTGACTCAACATCTGTCCTAGGGCCCCGGAGGAGAGATCCCGAAGTACCGCGGATATCTCTCTCCATCCAGACCCATTACAGTAAGACTAGACTTTCTTTCTCTCAGTATCTGGCCAGTTTTCTGGGGGAAATGTTAGTGAGTTATCTGTGGGTCTTAAGCGGACGGACACTTTGTATTGGTATGTACCAGAGTCGTCTCTTAAGTTCAAGTCTGGAAGCTAGTGTTACTTACTGCATATATTGCTTAAGGGGTATCCTTTGAATCCAGGGAACTCTGAGGTGCAGGCAGGACACTAATTACCACTTCATTTGCAGATTAAGGTTCTCCACTGCACATGGTGTCCGACTGAACAACTTCTCATAAGCTAGCTTCTCTAACAAACTGACAATCAGAACAGCTTGATTGACAGTAAAATGACCAATTCACAGAACAGCAATATAACAAGCAACAGCAACACAGCGTCAGGAACGAGATAGAAAATCGACCCTAACTGGGGACCACCAATAGATCCTCCAAAACAGTCACAAAACTCCCTTTCTACTGAAACTAGGTTCAGCATAAACAATCCCAAACTGTGACGGTGCACAAATGCCTTATCGAATTAGGTCCGGAGCTGTAGCTAGAGACCTGAGTTATCTCAGTGTCAATGTGACACACAACCCAGAAAAACGATGAAAATCACTGTCTAGTCTATCCTCTGTGAACAGAGTTACACAGAGTCCTGAGAAGTATGTTTCGTCTCACCACCGAACACATACTCTACCCAAACAGAGTCTAAATGGCGAGAAAACAAGCTGCATAGTGCTCTCGAGGAAGGAACAGCAGTCATCCACCTCAGGTGGAATCACGTGACTCCCTCCCAGCAACTAGACGCCAGCAGTATCACAAGTGTAGTGTCATAATCAGTAGTTTGCCAACTCCAAGGCAGCTACTACAAACTATCAGCAATATAAAATTATAGAAAATGGAAAATATACATTATAAATTTACATATATATACATTGGGGCCCATTCTGGGGTCGCAATACTAACCCTCCCCCGGGTTATCATGGATGGTTAACCCTACCCGGGTTATCATGAGTGGTTAACCCTCCCCGGGTTATCATGGGGTGGCTAACCCTCCCCCTGGTTATAATGGGTGGCTAACCCTCCCCCAGGTTATCATGGGGTTGCTAACCCTCCCCTGGGTTATCCTGGGGTGGCTAACCCTCCCTGGGTTATCATGGATAGTTAACCCTCCCCGGGTTATCATGGATGGTTAACCCTCCCCGGGTTATCATGGGTGGTTAACCCTCCCCGGGTTATCATGGGGTGGCTAACCCTCCCCCTGGTTATAATGGGTGGCTAATCCTCCCCCAGGTTATCCTGGGGTGGCTAACGCTCCCCTGGGTTATCCTGGGTAGCTAACCCTCCCCCGGGTTATCATGGGTGGCTAACCTTCCCCCGGGTTATCCTGGGTGGCTAACCCTCCCCCGGGTTATCCTGGGTGGCTAACCCTCCCCTGGGTTATCCTGGGTGGCTAACCCTCCCCTGGGTTATTATAGGTGGCTAACCTTCCCCCGGGTTATCCTGGGTGGCTAACCCTCCCCCGAGTTATCATGGGTGGCTAACCCTCCCCCGGGTTATCATGGGTGGCTAACCTTCCCCGGGTTATCCTGGGTGGCTAACCCTCCCCCGGGTTATCCTGGGTGGCTAACCCTCCCCCAGGTTATCCTGGGGTGGCTAACCCTCCCCTGGGTTATCCTGGGTGGCTAACCCTCCCCTGGGTTATTATGGGTGGCTAACCTTCCCTCGGGTTATCCTGGGTGGCTAACCCTCCCCTGAGTTATCATGGGTGGCTAACCCTCCCCCGGGCTATCATGGGTGGCTAACCCTCCAGGGTTAAAAATCCCAACAAAATCTTAATACTTTGTTCTCAACCCGTAAGCTAAAACAACTCATCCATGTAGATTATTTATTAGTATTTGTTTTAATCCTTGATTAAAACTGCCTAAAATGCTGTGCATTATTATCCATGGGGAAAGTGCCAAATCCCCAGGGATGACAGCGCCTGGGGAAATGGGTATTATAATGAAGGGCAGTGAGACTGTGAGTGGTGAGACACACTGCCTCAAGCCTGTTGGAACCTATTGTGACACGTAGGTGTATATTGAAAAGTAGAGCTAACAAACAATTTTAACCATGATATTCAATATCAGTGACCTAAAATTAGTTGGAAATTGCTACTCTGGTCTCGGAAGCATTTTGGTTGTTGACCAGTGTTATGTCACTTGTGCACTTTGTTTACGACATTATCATGATTTACATATTTGGACTCGTCCTTCCGAACGGAGAGGTTACTTGTGTCCTCAAAATAATAACTTAAAACAGTAATATTAGGTAGCTCTAAACCCCCACGGGTCATAAAGAGGCTAGGGCATGGGAGAATCAGGTTCGATTCAAGAGGAAAATTGATTCATTTCCTTGAATCAAGAGCCCTTCCCAGGCATCAAGGCACCCCTCCCTTGATGGGCATTACTTTTATCAAAGCATCAATATTTAATGTAAATTTTATACTCTATACTGTATTATAGCTCTCATTTATTAACCGTGACAGTATTAAACACTGAACATTCCACGCCCAGCCATTGTCGTGTGCGGGTATGCTGGTGGTGCTCCCTGGCGGCAGCTAGAGGCAACTTCATTTTCACACAATGGCCGACGGTTACAGGAGGAAGGTGAACACGGTCTGTGTTGACTTGGTCCAGGGAGCCATATATCCGTCTAATGCGGAGATTCTACTGCCTGCAATACTTTGAGATACTTTTGGAATATCACATGCAGAGCTTTATGGCATTTCGTTAAATGGGGCGAGGAGGATCTTCATCAAATTCACTTGCACGACAGCATATCAACGAGTCGTCGATACATATCAGGAGAAAAAGTTGGTTGTACAACACGGCCTTGAGGTATGTTTAAAGGATGTTTCTGCCACTTATAAGTGGATTAAGATGCATTATGTGCCCTTTGAAGCTGGACAAGAAGATATTAAAGAAGTATTTCAGAGTTATGGCATAGTACATGCTGTAAACATAGGACGCTGGGCACAGGGGCTATATGCAGGAATCTTGGAGGGAACATAATCCATCAAAATTTCCTTGAGGAAACCAATTCCATCTTACGTACTTATGGAGCATTTCCGCACACAGGTGTACATCACATGCCCAGGGCAGGTGAGGATATGTAGACTGTGTGGACAGCCGGGGCACTTGGTGGCAGAGTATAGCCAACGGAGAGAGGATAGGCGTCGAGGTGGAGCAGAGCAGCAACAGAGGTACGAAGAAAGAAATGCAACGAAGGATGGTACGGAAGGAGGCATGGAATGTGTGGTGATGCAGGGAGCAGAGAAGACATCATGGAGCGTTGAGGTGGACAGAGCGGAGATGGAGGAACAAAGAATGTGTGGAAAGAGCATGAAGGTGGAGGCGTCAGCAGGGGAAAGGAAAGTGACAGACACGGATGAGGAAGGTATAACTGGTCAGGAGGCAGATATTTTGAGGGATCTCCATGAGATTCATGAAGGAGAAGAGCTGACATTGGAGGGGTCATCCAGTGAGGTGTGTGGTATTGGGGTTCTGGAGCAGAACCAGGAACAGGTGGGTGGTGGTGGTGGTGTGACAGAAGGTGAAGGGTGTGGTACAGCTGTGTTGGATGTCATACAGGTGGAGGTGCATAATGAGCAGGTAATTGAGGTTCTGAGAGACAAGGGAGAATCTAGGAAGAGAACTGGTGAGGAGGCTGGTAATGATGTCATCACACCAGCACAGAGACCAGGAAAGAAAGTTTGGTCTGAAGTTGTAGTAGGACAACAGACAAGAGCTAGAGGTAGTGGGGGTGATAAGGGTAAAGGGGGATGGGAGGTGACAGGAAGGGTGGGAGAGGAGGGGTCACAGGTTCAACATTGGAGAGAAAACAACGGAAACCAAAAGGGAAACCTCAACCGCTACATTCTGGTGTTTAAGTATGATTGTGAATGGCCTTAAGAATGAGGCCAAACGAAAGTGGGTGGAAGTGACTTTGATTAGGTACAGGGTCTACCTGGAGTCTACCTGGAGAGAGGGTGGATGTAGTGTTTTTTTCAAGATCACAATTATAGGTGTGGGAGGGAATTAAAGTTGAAAGGATATCAGTGTTTTGTGGGAGGATCTGAGTTGTTCAAGGAATGGGGGGGGGGTAGTGGGTATTAGGGAAACGTGTCCTTTTGTTTTGCAGTTATGGGAAGAGGGGGAGAGTAGTGAGGGTTGATGGTCAGTGGGGGAGGGTCAGGTTAGTTTTATTGGGGTGTATATGCCAGCGATTTCAAATAATAGGGTCAAGGAGCAATTCGTGAGGGATGAATTAATTTATGCCTTCAGGGGTCTGCCACAGGTGGTCATAATTGCAGGAGACTGGACCAGTGTTATTAGGGTTAGGGATGTTGAGCCAAGAGGAACTGGTAGTGTTTTGAGGATCTTAAGAGACATTTTGGGTGTGGTGGGGGTGGTGGATGCGGTGGGAGGGCGGTGTGACCCTGTCGAATACACTTTTTTTAGGGGTAATTATGCGGCTAGATTGGATCGGGTTTATGTTTCACATGTGGTAGGGGTTGAGAAAGTGGAATGTTTGGACGTAGGTTTTTCAGATCACAAGGGTGTGTTGATGCAAGGGGGTTGGGAGGGGGCTGTGAGGGTTATCTCGAGTTATTGGAAACTTAACGTAGCAATGTTTAATAGGGTAGAGGGTATGGTGGATTTTGAGGGATGGTGGGAGGGTCTGTGGAAGGGAGGAGGGGCATAGTTCATGCGGCAAGGTGGTGGAATGAGTGTGGGAAGAAGGGGATAAAGGAGTTCTTTGAGAGGGTGGGGAGGGAGGATGCAAAATATAGGTATGGTTACCAGAGGTATTTAGAGGGTTTATTGAGGGCTAGTTATGGTGGGGAAGGTAGGGAAAAACAGGCAGAGAGTGTGGAGGGTGTAAGGAGGGCTCTGAGAGATATTCAGAATGAGAGGTTTCACGCTTTACGGGTACAAAGTAGGATGGAGGAGGTTTTATGGGGGGATAAGGCATCAGCAGTGGTGTTGAGGCAGTTTCAGAAGTGTAGACAGGGTATGTTGTTGATGTCTGTAGAGGTGGATGAGGAGATTGGGGTATGAGGTGGGAAGAGTATTGCAAATGACAGAGGGGATGACTGGTTATGCGGAGTTGTGGTTTGAAAGGAAGTTTCCGGAAGAAGATAGGGATATGAGGGCCTGTGCCCAATTATTAGGGGGAATTCATAGACAGTTGAATGAGGATGATAGGAAGACAATAGAGGGGGACATAACGGAAGAAGAAGTTTGGGGGGCAGTGAAAGGGTTAAGGGTGGGAAAATCGCCAGGCATTGATGGATTACCAGGGGAAGTATACATGAAATACTGGCAGGTGCTGAGAGGGGTGCTAGTCAGGGTCTTCAAGGACATGAGGGAGCAGGGAGTCCTGGAGGAGTCAGTACAGACAGGAGTTGTAGTGTTAGTGCCTAAATGTAAAACACCAAAGGGGTTTAAGGACTATAGGACCATTGCGCTCATGTGCACTGACTATAAGATATTCGCAAAGATTTTGGCTAATAGAATCAAGAGAGGTTTAGGGAATATGTTGCACGAGGGACAATTTGGGATACCGGGGAGAAGTTTTAGGTACAATCATAGTAGGATAAAAGAGTTTATTGAAGTAAATCAGGGGAGGGGGTGTTAGGGCTGGATTGGCAAATGGCTTACGACAGGGTGAATAGGGGGAGGCTGTTGGACATCTTAGGAAGGCTAGGTTTTGGAGAAGAAATTGTAGGATGGGTAAGAACTTTATATGAAGGGGTGTTGATGAGAGTACAAATAAATGGGATGGTTGGGTGGGCGGTGAACATGGGAAGGGGACTGAGACAAGGATGTCCTCTGTCTCAGATTCTCTTTACTTGTTTCCAAGATCCTTTTTATAGGTTAGTCGAGGAGGGTTTAAGGGTAGAAGGGGAGATAGTGGCGGATAGAGCAGGGATAGTAGGTTATGTGGACGACACTACGTTGTTGATAAAGACAGAGGAGAGCTTGCGTTGGGTTAGAGGTTGGGTGGAGCCTTTTGGTCAGGCAACAGGAATGAGGGTTAATAGAAGCAAGTCACACCTATTAGAGGTAGGTAGTTGGAGTGGGGGAACGTTGGGTTTAAGGGAGGGATGGCAATGTGTAGAAGCTTTAAAAATCTGTGGGATAGTGTTTTGTAGTGATGGCAGGGTTGCAAGAGAGAAGAATTCTGGGGAAGTGGTGGATTTGGCTTTGCAGCGAAGGAGGGGCTGGGGAGTTGGGGACGTTATGCTGATGCAACGGGCAGTGGTTATTAATGTTTTAATTTATAGTAAATTGTGGTTTAGAGCGGCGGTTTTTCCATTATTAGAAGCAGATGTGAGGAGGCTACAAAAGGGAGTGCTTAGTTTTATTTGGGAGAATGGTAGACATTGGTTGAGTAGGGAGGTTGTGGAGACGAGTGTTAAAAATGGAGGGCTGGGTTTGATTCCGTTAAGGAGTAGGTTGAAAAGCGTGTTTGTAAAGCAGGAATTTGTGGTGAAGGGGGAGCTGAGGGGTAGAAGGGTGGGTTTGGTAATGGGTGAGGTTAGGAAGTGGTGGGGGGTAGGGAGCTTAGGGAGTGTGAGGCAGCGTTACAGGTACTCTTGCTGATGAGGGACCCGGGGAGTGTTAGAGTAAGCAGATTGGATAGGGCAAGTGTGAAGGAGCAGGTAGTACAGGGAGTGGAGGTGTATCCGTTGTATAATTGGAAGAGTATTTGGGGTTGGTTAAAAAAAGTGAAGGTGAGGCCTAGGGTGAGAGAAACAGGTTACAGATTCTTACACTGGATACTGGTGGCGAAAGCACAGTTGTTTGAGATGGGAGTCACAGGGGATGGGTCTTGTGCTAGGTGTGGTGAATGGGAAACGGCTTTTCACATGGTTTATTTTTTGTGAGGGGAAGGGGTGTGTGAGGGTGTGGCTTGGGGGGGTGTTGGGATTGATTGGGGGGGGGAGGTTTTCAGGTTTAAGAGCACTTTGTTTGGACTTTGGAGTGTGTGAGGAAGAAGTGCATAGGGCTTTGGTTTATATAATGTTAGAGTTTGTGTTTTTGTCTTGGTGTATGAGGGGTTCAGATAGTGAGGTTTTAATTCATGCTTTGGCCACAGGGATTTATAGGACAAAATGTAGGAATATAGAGGTTTATGGTAGGGCTTGGGTTTCTAAGTTTCCAGAAGCTTATAGGAGTTTGACAATGCAACAGTTGTTAGGAGTGGTGAGGGGAGGTGTTTAGGGCTAGTTTTCAAGTTTAAGGGGGTATGGTGTGGTTTTGGGGGGAGGGTTTTTTGGCGTGTGCTGTGTTTGTTTTGAAGGGTGGGGTGGAGGGTGTTGCAGTGTGTGTGTGGGGTAGTGAGGGGGTGAGGGTGTTTAGTTTCAGGTTGATTGAGGTGTGAGTGAGGTTTGTTGGGGGGGTAAGGGGTTCTTGTACAGGTGGGGTTGGTTTTAGTTTCGGTTGTTTAGTGCAGTTTTCTCATTTGGATGTTATTGGGTATGTCTGTTTAAAAAAAAAAAAACATTAGGAAAATTATGATACACGTAAGGCTTCTTCCCTTGGAAAAAAAAAAAAGGTGACATCACAAAGTTGGTGTGTTATATGATTGGCGACATTGTGGTAAGAATTATTAGGTTGTTAATTTGTGTTATACCAGCAGTACATGCAGGTTGTAGTGCTTTGAAGACATTTTGGTGGTTTTGTACTTTGTGTATGAGAGTACATCTGTACAGTGTCCGGACAAAAGGACGGTGTGTCGTTATGTGTAATAATGTAATTAGTGAACCAGATTGGTAATTATACTGTGTGTATGAAAGTGTCCTGCCTTTCATTATGATCTATTGTTTTGTAGATTATCTAATACTGTTCATACATCATGTGTTTGAATGAAATGTCCTAAGCAAATTGGGGAATATTTATAAGAATTTTTGTATTTTTTTGTATCATGTAAGAAGAGCAGGGAAGTATGAGAAGGTTTCTTGGGGTACCCGTGTGTGGGTACGTTATATGTTGGTGATGGTACAGGTGTGTAACATGTCATGTTTTGTTTCTTTATGTGGAAATTGTGGAAATAATTTCTTGACAGCGGTGTATTGTATATAAATGTTTGTTTTGTTATTATTTTATTGAGTTGTGGTTCTTTTAAATTATAGGTGGATTGTTAATGGATGAGGGGTGCCATCATGGGGTTTTGTGGAAGAGATATTAGTTGTGAGATTTTAGTTGGGAGTAGGGGGGGTGTGGGGGGGTTGTGTGATTGACATAAGATGCAGTGGGTTTTTGGGATATACTGGGCTGTGGTTATAGCTACAGGTTTACGTTATAGGGTGTGTAGGAGGGATCTTATGATCACCGTGTGTAGATTAGATTTTGCCACCGAAGTGGCTAGTTTATTGTGCACCCCATATCCATCCTGTGGACGGTAGCGCAAGAGCATATGGATACACAAAAGGCCTAGGCACTAGGCCCCAAAGGGGTTAACAATTGTACATTTGGGTTTATATCTACATTTCAATTATCTGTTACAAGCAGGTATCTTATTTCATGAATAAGATATCTTGACGTGTGTAGGTGGCTGATTAACTGTGAAATTAGGTTATCGGGGTCAAGTGTACTGTTTTCTAATGTTCTATATATAATCAATTGCTGTACTAGGCATTTTTGCAAGTGGGGTTTCTTGAAGTACCACACTGTTCGTTTTGAGCCCTTTTGGGTGTGAGATGATAATTAATGTTATTGGTGATATGAACCTTGTATGGTTATTGTATTAAAGTATGTAAATTAATAGAGTCATGTTTCCACGTGAAAATTTATAGAGAATGTCATGTTAAAGTTTTACAGTATACTCTGTCATTTTGTGTGGTTACCTCATGTATAGTCACGTGTTAATCCTTTATGGGAGTTATTTGTTAATGATTTAGTGGTTATGTTCTTGTATTATTACTCTGTATGACGAGCTATGTCTTTAAAAAAAAATTAAACACTGATAATGTTTTCAGTTGAATTTTTGAGTTTGGGTGAATGATAAACAGATAACATAATCAAAGTTTATTTAGTCTTCTGGGTACTGATGGATGACTTGTTGGGTCCAGGCTGCATCACTGGCTGGAACACTAGGCTGCAGCACTGGCTGGAACACTAGGCTGCATCACTGGCTGGAACACTAGGCTGCATCACTGGCTGGAACACTAGGCTGCATCACTGGCTGGAACACTAGGCTGCATCACTGGCTGGAACACTAGGCTGCAGCACTGGCTGGAACACTAGGCTGCATCACTGGCTGGAACACTAGGCTGCATCACTGGCTGGAACACTAGGCTGCATCTCTGGCTGGAACACTAGGATGCAACACTGGCTGGAACACTAGGATGCAGCACTGGCTGGAACACTAGGCTGCATCACTGGCTGGAACACTAGGCTGCATCTCTGGCTGGAACACTAGGATGCAACACTGGCTGGAACACTAGGCTGCAACACTGGCTGGAACACTAGGCTGCATCACTGGCTGGAACACTAGGCTACATCTCTGGCTGGAACACTAGGATGCAACACTGGCTGGAACACTAGGCTGCATCACTGGCTGGAACACTAGACTGCATCACTGGCTGGAACACTAGGATGCATCACTGGCTGGAACACTAGGATGCAGCACTGGCTGGAACACTAGGCTGCATCACTGGCTGGAACACTAGACTGCATCACTGGCTGGAACACTAGGATGCAGCACTGGCTGGAACACTAGGATGCAGCACTGGCTGGAACACTAGGATGCAGCACTGGCTGGAACACTAGGATGCAGCACTGGCTGGAACACTAGGCTGCATCACTGGCTGGAACACTAGGATGCAGCACTGGCTGGAACACTAGGCTGCATCACTGGCTGGAACACTAGGCTGCATCACTGGCTGGAACACTAGGCTGCATCACTGGCTGGAACACTAGGCTGCATCACTGGCTGGAACACTAGGCTGCATCACTGGCTGGAACACTAGGCTGCATCACTGGCTGGAACACTAGGCTGCATCACTGGCTGGAACACTAGGCTGCATCACTGGCTGGAACACTAGGCTGGAACACTAGGCTGCATCACTGGCTGGAACACTAGGCTGCATCACTGGCTGGAACACTAGGCTGCATCACTGGCTGGAACACTAGGCTGCATCACTGGCTGGAACACTAGGCTGCATCACTGGCTGAACACTAGGCTGCATCACTGGCTGGAACACTAGGCTGCATCACTGGCTGTAACACTAGGCTGCATCACTGGCTGGAACACTAGGCTGCATCACTGGCTGGAACACTAGACTGCATCACTGGCTGGAACCCTAGGCTGCATCACTGGCTGGAACACTAGGCTGCATCACTGGCTGGAACACTAGGCTGCATCACTGGCTGGAACACTTGGCTGCATCACTGGCTGGAACACTAGGCTGCATCACTGGCTGGAGCACTAGGCTGCATCACTGGCTGGAACACTTGGCTGCATCACTGGCTGGAACACTAGGCTGCATCACTGGCTGGAACACTTGGCTGCATCACTGGCTGGAACACTGGAGTTTACCTGGAGAGAATTCCAGGGGTCAACGCCCCCGCGGCCCGGTCCGTGACCAGGCCTCATGTTGGACCAGAGCCTGATCAACCAGGTTGTTACTGCTGGCCGCACGCAGTCCAACGTACGAACCACATCCTGGCTGGTCCAGTGCCTGCTTGAAGACAGCCAGGGGTTTGTTGGTAATCCCCCTGATGTATGCTGGGAGGCAGTTGAACAATCTTGGGCCCCTGACACTTATTGTGTTGGGCCTGTGCCCAATTATTAGGGGGAATTCATAGACAGTTGAATGAGGATGATAGGAAGGCAATAGAGGGGGACATAACGGAAGAAGTTTGGGGGGCAGTGAAAGGGTTAAGGGTGGGAAAATCGCCAGGCATTGATGGATTACCAGGGGAAGTATACATGCAATACTGGCAGGTGCTGAGAGGGGTGCTAGTCAGGGTCTTCAAGGACATGAGGGAGCAGGGAGTCCTGGAGGAGTCAGTACAGACAGGAGTTGTAGTGTTAGTGCCTAAATGTAAAACACCAAAGGGGTTTAAGGACTATAGGACCATTGCGCTCATGTGCACTGACTAAGATATTCGCAAAGATTTTGGCTAATAGAATCAAGAGAGGTTTAGGGAATATGTTGCACGAGGGACAATTTGGGATACCGGGGAGAAGTTTTAGGTACGGTCATAGTAGGATAAAAGAGTTTATTGAAGTAAATCAGGGGAGGGGGTGTTAGGGCTGGATTGGCAAATGGCTTACGACAGGGTGAATAGGGGGAGGCTGTTGGACATCTTAGGAGGGCTAGGTTTTGGAGAAGAAATTGTAGGATGGGTAAGAACTTTATATGAAGGGGTGTTGATGAGAATACAAATAAATGGGATGGTTGGGTGGGCGGTGAACATGGGAAGGGGACTGAGACAGGGATGTCCTCTGTCTCAGATTCTCTTTACTTGTTTCCAAGATCCTTTTTATAGGTTAGTCGAGGAGGGTTTAAGGGTAGAAGGGGAGATAGTGGCGGATAGAGCAGGGATAGTAGGTTATGTGGACGACACTACGTTGTTGATAAAGACAGAGGAGAGCTTGCGTTGGGTTAGAGGTTGGGTGGAGCTTTTTGGTCAGGCAACAGGAATGAGGGTTAATAGAAGCAAGTCACACCTATCAGAGGTAGGTAGTTGGAGTGGGGGAACGTTGAGTTTACGGGAGGGATGGCAATGTGTAGAAGCTTTAAAAATCTGTGGGATAGTGTTTTGTAGTGATGGCAGGGTTGCAAGAGAGAAGAATTCTGGGGAAGTGGTGGATTCGGCTTTGCAGCGAATGAGGGGCTGGGGAGTTGGGGACGTTATGCTGATGCAACGGGCGGTGGTTATTAATGTTTTAATTTATAGTAAATTGTGGTTTAGAGCGGCGGTTTTTCCATTATTAGAACGTCAATACTGATTATGTATCATGAACGTCAATACTGATTATGTATTGATATATGTAGGTATAACCATTTATATATATGTTGTTTACCTGGAGAGAGTTCCAGGAGTCAACGCCCCTGCGGCCTGGTCTGTGACCAGGCCTCGTGTTGGATCAGAGCCTGATCAACCAGGCTGTTACTGCTGGCCGCACGCAGTCCAACGTACGAATCACAGCCTGGCTGGTCAGGCACTGACTTTAGGTGCCTGTCCAGTGCCTGCTTGAAGACAGCCAGGGGTCTATTGGTAATCCCCCTTATGTATGCTGGGAGGCAGTTGAACAGTCTTGGGCCCTGACACGTATTATGTTGTCTCTCAATGTGCTAGTGGCACCCCTGCTTTTCATTGGGGGGATGTTACATCGTCTGCCAAGTCTTTTGCTTTCGTAGGGAGTGACACTCGTGTGCAAGTTTTATACTAATCCCTCTAGGATTTTCCAAGTGTATATAATAATGTATCTCTCCCGCCTGCATTCCAGGGAGTACAGGTTTAAGAACTTCAAGCGTTCCCAGTAATTTAGGTGGTTTATTGCAGTTATGCGTGCCGTGAAGGTTCTCTGTACATTTTCTAGGTCAGCAATTTCACCTGCCTTGAAAGGTGCAGTTAGTGTGCAGCAATATTCCAGCCTAGATAGAATAGGCGACCTGAAAAGTGTCAACATGGGCTTGGCATCCCTGGTTTTGAAGGTTCTCATTATCCATCCTGTCATTTTTCTGGCAGATGCGATTGCTACAGTGTTATGGTCCTTGAAGGTGAGATCCTCTGTCATGATCACTCCCAGGTCTTTGACATTAGTTTTTCGCTCTATTGTGTGGTTGGAATTTGTTTTATACTCCGATGAGATTTTTATTTCCTCACGTTTTCCATATCTGAGTAATTGAAATTTCTCATCATTGAACTTCATATTGTTTTCTGCAGCCCATTTAAAGATTTGGTTGATGTCTGCTTGGAGTCTTGTAGTGTCTTCAACGGTGGACACTGTCATACAGATTCGGGTGTCATCTGCAAAGGAAGACACAGCACTGTGGCTTATATCCCTGTCTATGTCCGATATGAGGATGAGGAACAGGATGGGAGCAAGTACTGTGCCTTGTGGAACAGAGCTTTTCACAGTAGCTGCCTCAGACTTTACTCTGTTGACTACTACTCTTTGTGTTCTACTTGTTAGGAAATTATAGATCCATCTACCAACTTTTCCTGTTATTCCTTTATCACGCATTTTGTGTGCTATTACACCATGGTCACACTTGTCAAAGGCTGCATCACTGGCTGGGAACACTAGGCTGCATCACTGGCTGGAACACTAGGCTGCGTCGTTATCTGGAAAACTAGGCTGCATCGTTACCTGGAACACAGTATCATTAGTTGAAACACTGATTCATTGTTGAATGCAACATTCATCAACATCACATCAACCAACATTGTTTTTATGATAATAATACAATTTTACCACCGAATTATGTTAATGACATTTTCTCTCAGCTCAGGCTGATAGACTTCAATACCAAAAGGGTAAGATTTGTTTGGATTTTTAACCCAGAGGGTTAGCCACCCAGGATAACCCAAGTCAGTACGTCTGCGAGGACTGGTTAAAAGCTTTGCTGGTAAACAAGGCATCGCTGGCAAAAATAACAAGGCATCGCTGGCAAAAATAACAAGGCATCGCTGGCAAAAATAACAAGGCATCGCTGGCCAAAAAACAAGGCATCGCTGGCAAAAAAACAAGGCATCGCTGGCAAAAAAACAAGGCATTGCTGGCAATAAAACAAGGCATCGCTGGCAAGAAACAAGGCATCGCTGGCAAGAAACAAGACATCGCTGGTAGAAACAAGGCATCTCTGCCAGTGTACCTGACCTAAAATTTAGTGATGCCATCCACCTAGTGTCATCATTTAGAAAACTTACAGTGTTGCCGTAGCTATTAACTAGTAACAAATCAGTACTTATTGCGATGGAGTGACGTATACAGTTTGTGGTAATACACTAAACCTGTAGTTAGCAGCGGTCGCAATATACACAACGAAAATCAAATATTCCTCCAGTAATCTTCATCTTCAGAAGCCACGGCTGCTCCAACACGCAAGTTATACTTTTTGTATCAAACTGACCACATATTACTGTTAATTATTCTTCCAGTAGTCCTTTTCATGTGCTAGTCCAAAATCACCAACTGGATACGCCCAAATAAGTGATCCACTGATCCGGATTCCCTGGATTCGTCAAAAACAAGTGAACGAACAGCCGGATTCAAACGGATTCGTTGAAAACAAGGTATTCTCTGACTGGATTCATAAGTTGACAGGGTTTACACGCCGTTATTAAACACCCAAACAGCAACTACAACAAATAGATACAATATAAATAGACAGATCTACCTTAAGGTGGTTATTAGTTAAAATATACAGTGAGCACAAACCGGATTCGCCCGGATTCGTCCAAGAAATAAGTGAACAAAGGACCGGATTCGTTGGAAATAAGCCAATCAGAGGAACTGTTAAAAACAACTAAATACTTCGAGAAATTATAGACTAGGTAGCTAGGAGAGTGGTCAAGTGTTGTAAGATGACCACCACCATGAAGATCTGTGTAGTCTGTAGAAAGGGTAAGGGACGAAAACAGGCCTGGATTGCTTGCAATCTCTGTGGTCAATGGTCCCATGGTATATGCAGGGATTTTCAACCAGTGACCACACTTGACATAAACTCAGATGTTTTTGGGTCTGCCCAAACGAGATACACCTGTATGAGGAAATTGCATCTATATTAAAAGACAAGAACACCAATAAAAGATCCTTCTTAAAAGACATGTCAACATGGTATGACAGCTGGGAAAATAAGATGGGTGGTTTGGAAGGGGCTGTCTTGAACGACAGCGCTCCTGAGGGTGCTAGTGTTGTCCTGGAGGATAGTTCTCCTGAGGGTGCTAGTGTTGTCCTGGAGGACAGTACTCCTGAGGGTGCTAGTGTTGTCCTGAAGGATAGTGATCCTGAAGGTGCTAGTGTTGGAGATGGAACAAAAGGGGATGTTAGCACTAGTGCTGAAGATAGAAATGAGACAGGAAAACACGCACCAATAGGGAATACATTAGGGAACACAGTAAAAAAAAAAAAACAAGGCAAACACAAACCAGGCCTATGCAAATATTATGCATTTGGTATCTGCAGGCATGGAATTTCTGGGAAAACAGATGGACATGCAACTTTGACCACCCCAGAAAATGCCGTGCCCATATGACAACAGGAAAATGCAACCTCCCTTTCTGTAAGCTTTTCCACCCTGAAATGTGTCACTCATCAGTTCAGGAAAGACAGTGCTATAACCTATATTGCCGGCACACCACCTAAAGGGTACAAGACGACACAGAACATCCAGACCATGGGAAAACCTGGGTAGCCAAAGCCACTCCAGAGAGAGGTTTTTTTAGCGCCAGGAAGGAAAAAAAGCTGGCAGGAAATGACAGAAATCATACACCAACTGCAATCATTTTTGGAGTGGAACCACAGTCAATGGCCTCCACTCCAGAACAACAGATATTAGTGCCAGGAACCCCCCCTTCCCATACCACCAATCCGACGACACTCATCTTTGCAAATATACAGGGTCTAAAGCCAGCGACGAACAACAAAATACCTTACATCCGTGGACTGCTTACAGAGTCAAATGCTATGTTTGCGGCTTTCACAGAGACCCACATAAAGGATCACTTGGACAATGAAATATGAATCCCTGGCTACAACCTATACAGATGTGACAAGAGTGAACAGGCAAAAGAGGGGGAAGGTTGGCCTGTATATCACAGTCACTTATATGCTCAGAACTACTAAATGCCTCAAATGATGTAGTTGAAGTATTAGCAGTAAAGATCGAGAATCAAAACCTGGTCATCATGGTTGTATACAAGCCTCCGGATGCAACGTCCCAACAATTCCAGGAACAGCTTCTAAAAATTGACCACTGTCTGGAAAACCTTCCAGCTCCTGCCCCCAACATCTTGCTCCTGGGGGACTTCAACCTAAGGCACCTAAAATGGAGGAATATTGCAAATAATGTGGTAGCAGAGATAACACCAGGAGGCAGCTCAAATGAAAACTCGCACACATACGAGCTTTTAAATCTCTGCACCAAATTCACCTTAAACCAGCAAATAATAGAGCCTACAAGATTGGAGAATACGCTGGACCTCATCTTCACTAACAATGATGATCTGATACGAAATGTCATCATATCAGATCACAACATAATAGAGGTCTAGACATGTATGAGGGGGCCCCAGATCGACAAAATGTGATCAGTCGCGAGGGAGCCTTCTCCAATTTCAACTTCAATAACAAAAACATAAGGTGGGACCAAGTAAACCAAGTCCTGAATGATATAAACTGGGAAGATAGCCTAAGCATCATGGATCCTAACCTATGTCTAGAACAAATTAACTCTGTGGCACTTGAGGTTTGCTCAAGGCAAATTCCCTTAAGGAAAAGGAGAAGATGTAAACTAGAAAGAGAGAGTCGCTCCCTATACAGGCGAAGGCAAAGAATAACAGAGCGGCTTCAAAAGGCCAATATATCTGAAATGCGTAGGGAGGCACTGGTCAGAGAAATAGCAAACATCGAATTAAAACTAAAGGAATCTTACAGGAATCAAGAAACGCGGGAAGAACTAAAAGCCATAAATGAAATTGAAAGAAACCCAAAGTATTTCTTTTCTTATGCGAAAACAAAGTCGAGAACAACATCCAGTATTGGGCCCCTACTAAAACGACATGGGTCCTACACAGATGACAGCAAGGAAATGAGTGAGTTACTAAAGTCCCAGTATGACTCAGTTTTTAGCGAGCCGCTAACCAGACTGAAAGTTGAAAACCTAAATGAATTTTTTATGAGAGTGCCACAGAACCTGGTAGACGCAAGCCTATCTGACATTACCCTGACGCCACATGACTTAGAAAAGGCGATAAATGACATGCCCATTGTTATGTTATTTTCCCTTTACTTTGATGTTATCAAGGTTCTCACTACATGTACTAGTGTGGGGGTAGTAATAACAGTAAGGTCTTACAGTCTAGGGTAATACTTACATTCATGATTCTCTGCTGTATCTGAAAACCTTCACCAATCCTCTCACTGGGTTATTTAAACCACCATTATATAAATAAAATATAATATTTTCAGGCATATATATAATATGTACAGGTCTTAAAATCATAATAACATGTAACCAGCAACTCCCAAACCACATGGTCCACCTGCCAATGTTAACACTCTTTTCCTCAACATTTCTTTTACCCTCAGTGTAGGAACAAAGCCCATCTTAAGAGTGGTTGTGATTTCTCATTCTCTGCAAAAACCTCAGAGGATTATGGTCACTATACACTACTACAGGATGTGGGGAAGCACTGAGATAAACCTCGAATTTTTGTACGGCCAACACCAAGGCTAAAGCTTCCTTCTCCACGGTTGCATAACCACGTTGATGCTTTTTTAATTTGGCTGAGTGGTAACAGACTGGCTGAAGGCTCTCTCTCTCATCACCCTGCAACAACACTGCACCTACCCCTACATCACTAGCATCCACTTGTAGGGAGAAGGGGCATTCAATCTCAGGACTTTTCAAAATAGGAGCATTCCCTAATAACAATTTCACATTTTCAAAAACCCTGTCACACTTGTTGTCCCAGTTAAACTGAACTTTGGGACTGGTTAAAGTTGTCAGTGGTGACGTTACCTGGGAAAGGTTGGGACAAAAGCGTCTGTAATAGCCCACCATGTCCAGGAACCTCATCACTGCTTTCCGATTTTGTGGTCTAGGAAAATTTACAATGGCCTCCACCTTAGCATTAATTGGGGCCACTTTGCCCTGACCCACTACATATCCTAAGAATTGTACACTTGCTTGGCCAAACTCACTTTTTATCAGATTAATGGTTAATTTGTCTTGAGCTAGACATTCAAACAACTTCCGTAATTTTACGAAGTCAGTATCCCACTGACTACTGAACACTACTATATCATCTAAATAGGCCTGTACACCATCCAACCCCCTTATTACAGTATTTATACGACGTTGGAAGGTGGCAGGAACATTTTTTAGTCCGAAGGGGAGTACATTATATTGAAATAACCCATCTGGAGTGACGAAGGCTGAAATTTCCTTTGCCCGCTGTGTGAGGGGTATCTGATAATACCCTTTAAGTAAGTCTAGTTTACTCACAAACTTTGCCCCTCCAACTGTATTAATCACATCACCCATGTGTGGCAAAGGGTAGTAGTCAGCCTTCGTTATTTCATTTACTCTGCAATAATCAGTGCACATGTGCATGGATCCATCAGGTTTGGGAA
>WNWK01009275.1:0-2500 GCA_009830355.1 Cherax destructor
ACTGACTTCTGACCGGCTTCAAGAAGCACTTGTCGTCTCAGCTCAGGAGGTTATCACGGTACTGACTTCTGACCGGCGTCAAGAAGCACTTGTCGTCTCAGCTCTGGAGGTTATCACGGTACTGACTTCTGACCGGCGTCAAGAAGCACTTGTCGTCTCAGCTCTGGAGGTTATCACGGTACTGACTTCTGACCGGCGTCAAGAAGCACTTGTCGTCTCAGCTCTGGAGGTTATCACGGTACTGACTTCTGACCGGCGTCAAGAAGCACTTGTCGTCTCAGCTCTGGAGGTTATCACGGTACTGACTTCTGACCGGCGTCAAGAAGCACTTGTCGTCTCAGCTCTGGAGGTTATCACGGTACTGACTTCTGACCGGCGTCAAGAAGCACTTGTCGTCTCAGCTCTGGAGGTTATCACGGTACTGACTTCTGACCGGCGTCAAGAAGCACTTGTCGTCTCAGCTCTGGAGGTTATCACGGTACTGACTTCTGACCGGCGTCAAGAAGCACTTGTCTCAGCTCTGGAGGTTATCACGGTACTGACTTCTGACCGGCGTCAAGAAGCACTTGTCGTCTCAGCTCTGGAGGTTATCACGGTACTGACTTCTGACCGGCGTCAAGAAGCACTTGTCGTCTCAGCTCTGGAGGTTATCACGGTACTGACTTCTGACCGGCGTCAAGAAGCACGTGTCGTCTCAGCTCTGGAGGTTATCACGGTACTGACTTCTGACCGGCGTCAAGAAGCACTTGTCGTCTCAGCTCTGAGGTTATCACGGTACTGACTACTGACCGGCGTCAAGAAGCACTTGTCGTCTCAGCTCTGGAGGTTATCACGGTACTGACTCTGACCGGCGTCAATGAAGCACTGTGTCGTCTCAGCTCTGGAGGTATCACGGTACTGACTTCTGACGGCAGCCAAGAAGACTCGATCTCTCTGAGGTTATAGGAGACGGACGCTCAAAGCTCTCATGAGGTACACGGATACTGAAGCTCTTGAGGCAGAGACTTGAATCTCTAGTGAGTTTCACGGAACTGAGCTTCTAAATAAGCCGACTGTTGATAATGAGCGGAGCTGTCAAGTTAACAATATAATGTCTACTGTGTCATTTTAGACTGAAAGTTTAATGTAGATATAGGTTAGATAACATTATTCTATGTGTGCCACTTAAGACGTTATTGTACTTGTGGTAAAGAGTTCTTTAATGTTTCACTGATGAGGGCAGCCGGAGACTGAAAGCTCTGATGATGGCAGCCGGAGACTGAAAGCTCTGATGATGGCAGCCGGAGACTGAAAGCTCTGATGATGGCAGCCGGAGACTGAAAGCTCTGATGATGGCAGCCGGAGACTGAAAGCTCTGATGATGGCAGCCGGAGACTGAAAGCTCTGATGATGGCAGCCGGAGACTGAAAGCTCTGATGATGACAGCCGGAGACTGAAAGCTCTGATGATGGCAGCCGGAGACTGAAAGCTCTGAAGATGGAAGCCGGAGACTGAAAGCTCTGATGATGGCAGCCGGAGACTGAAATCACAGATGATGGCAGCCGGAGAATGAAAGCTCTGATGATGGCATCCGGAGACTGAAAGCTCTGATGATATCAGCCTGAGACTGAAAGCTCTGAGATATCAGCCGGAGACTGAAAGCTCTGATGATGGCAGCCGGAGACTGAAAGCTCTGATAATGGCAGCCGGAGACTGAAAGCTCTGATAATGGCAGCCGGAGACTGAAATCTCTGATGATGGCAGCCGGAGACTGAAAGCTCTGATGATGGCAGCCGGAGACTGAAAGCTCTGATGATGGAAGCCGGAGACTGAAAGCTCTGATGATGGCAGCCGGAGACTGAAAGCTCTGATGATGGCAGCCGGAGACTGAAAGCTCTGATGATGGTAGCCGGAGACTGAAAGCTCTGATGATGACAGCCGGAGACTGAAAGCTCTGATGATGGCAGCCGGAGACTGAAAGCTCTGATGATGGCAGCCGGAGAATGAAAGCTCTGATGATGGCAGCCGGAGACTGAAAGCTCTGATGATGGCAGCCGGAGAATGAAAGCTCTGATGATGGCAGCCGGAGACTGAAAGCTCTGATGATGGCAGCCGGAGACTGAAAGCTCTGATGATGGCAGCCGGAGACTGAAAGCTCTGATGATGGCAGCCGGAGACTGAAAACATTGATAAATGAAAATAAATGAGATGTTTTCTACGGCTTTGATTCATGCGCTTTTCTTACACATTATCGTTCAAGTTTGTTGAAGAATATCTGAACGATGCTTGGCTCAACACCCCTTAATGTTGCAGGTGTGCGAGCACTGCATCAACCTTGCAGCTCCCTTAATGTTGCAGGTGTGCGAGCACTGCATCAACCTTGCAGCTCCCTTAATGTTGCAGGTGTGCGATTACTGCATCAACCTTGCAGCTTCCTTAATGTTGCAGGTGTGTGAGCACTGCATCAACTTCGCAGCTCCCTTAATGTTGCAGGTGTGGGAGCACTGCATCAACTTCGCAG
>WNWK01009275.1:7500-77948 GCA_009830355.1 Cherax destructor
CTGTGCAGCATAATCTAGATGAGGCCTAACCAAGGATATATAGAGTTGAAGAACAACCTGAGGATTCTTATTATTTATGCTTCTTGATATGAAGCCAAGGATTCTGTTCGCTTTATTGCGAACACTTATGCACTGCTGTCTTGGTTTTAGATTACTGCTAACCAGAACTCCTAAATCCTTTTCGCAATCAGTAGTATTAAGATCTACATTATTTAGTGTATATGTGGCATGGTTATTGTCCTGTCCAATATTTAGAACTTTGCATTTATCTATATTAAACTGCATCTGCCATTTCTAATGTCCTCATTTCAATGAATTGGACGGCCTATTTTGGTGTCATCGGCAAACTCTGCTGCCTATTTGTCAACCATGCCTCTATCCAGGAAAAAATTTCTCCTCCTATTCCGTGTGCCTTCATTTTCCTCAATAGTCTCTGATGTGGGACTCTATCAAAAGCCTTACTGAAGTCCATATACACAATATCATATTCATTACCATGATCTACCTCCTCAAATACCTTAGTGAAAAAAGTTATTAAATTTGTAAGGCAGGAACGCCCTTTTGTATAACCGTGCTGAGATTCGTTGATTAATTTATGCTTTTCAAGATGGCTGAAAAGCATAAATTAATCAACGAATCTCAGCACGGCATTGACAACGTTTCGCCCAAGCAGTGGGCTTCATCGAGTCACAGACAGGTACATCTGTCTGTGACTCGATAAAGCCCACTGCTTGGGCGAAACGTTGTCAATAAAGGATAACATTATACTACTTATGTGTTTATTTTTCCATTATGTTGGTATTTTATACCATTTATTTCCAATGGAAAGATAATGTGGAAAGTTGAAGAATCTCTTCTTCCTCTGATATTAATCAAAACAAAAAGTCACCATAGTTACTAAATAGGTTCCAAGGTTAATTAACTTAAACTGTAATCTAATTGTACAATCCTGTAATTACTTTAATACTAGTAATTTCACTTATTTTTAACAAGTTCTACTAGACACAAACTCAGAGGACTCCTACACCTACTGATATATAATTTTTAGTGAAAAGCAGTTTTATTGTTAGTCAAAGACTCCCAGATTGCTGTGTTGAGGGTGTTTCAAAGACTCCCAGTATGCTGTGTTGAGGGTGTTTCAAAGACTCCCAGATTGCTGTGTTGAGGGTGTTTCAAAGACTCCCAGAATGCTGTGTTGAGGGTGTTTCAAAGACTCCCAGATTGCTGTGTTGAGGGTGTTTCAAAGACTCCCAGAATGCTGTGTTGAGGGTGTTTCAAAGACTCCCAGATTGCTGTGTTGAGGGTGTTTCAAAGGACGTGTTTATATGTATAATGTTTTGAAGAATTTTTTTTTTTTAGTTTTCTTTGAACTTTTGTGTTGTGTTCGTTTCCAGGGCGACTGTGTCCTGTGTCTGTGTATCACTGTTCTAGAGGACTACCTCTGGCTACTGTGTCCCTGTGTCTGTGTATCACTGTTCTAGAGGACTACCTCTGGCTACTGTGTCCTGTGTCTGTGTATTACTGTTCTAGAGGACTACCTCCGGCTACTGTGTTCCTGTGTCTGTGTATCACTGTTCTAGAGGACTACCTCCAGCCTACTGTGTTTCCCGTGTCTGTTTTCACTGTTCTAGAGGACTACCTCGGCTACTGTGTTTCTGTGTCTGTGTATCACTGTTCTAGAGGACTACCTCCGGCTACTGTGTTTCTGTGTCTGTGTATCACTGTTCTAGAGGACTACCTCCGGCTACTGTGTTTCTGTGTCTGTGTATCACTGTTCTAGAGGACTAACTCCGGCTACTGTGTTTCTGTGTCTGTGTATCACTGTTCTAGAGGACTACCTCCGGCTACTGTGTTTCTGTGTCTGTGTATCACTGTTCTAGAGGACTACCTCCAGCTAATGTGTTCATGTGTCTGTGTATCACTGTTCTAGAGGACTACCTCCGGCTACTGTGTTTCTGTGTCTGTGTATCACTGTTCTAGAGGACTACCTCCGGCTACTGTGTTTCTGTGTCTGTGTATCACTGTTCTAGAGGACTACCTCTGGCTACTGTGTCCTGTGTCTGTGTATCACTGTTCTAGAGGACTACCTCTGGCTACTGTGTTCCTGTGTCTGTGTATCACTGTTCTAGAGGACTACCTCTGGCTACTGTATTTCTGTGTCTGTGTATCACTGTTCTAGAGGACTACCTCTGGCTACTGTGTTACTGTGTCTGTGTATCACTGTTCTAGAGGACTACCTCTGGCTACTGTGTTACTGTGTCTGTGTATCACTGTTCTAGAGGACTACCTCTGGCTACTGTGTTTCTGTGTCTGTGTATCACTGTTCTAGAGGACTACATCTGGCTACTGTGTTCCTGTGTCTGTGTATCACTGTTCTTGAGGACTACATCTGGCTACTGTGTCCCAGTGTCTGTGTATCACTGTTCTTGAGGACTACATCTGGCTACTGTGTTTCTGTGTCTGTGTATCACAGTTCTAGAGGACTACCTCTGGCTACTGTGTTCCTGTGTCTGTGTATCACTGTTCTAGAGGACTACCTCCGGCTTCTGTGTTCCTGTGTCTGTGTATCACTGTTCTAGTTGACTACCTCTGCCTACTGTGTTTCTGTGTCTGTGTATCACTGTTCTAGAGGACTACCTCCGGCTACTGTGTCCCTGTGTCTGTGTATCACTGTTCTAGAGGACTACCTCCGGCTACTGTGTCCCTCTGTCTGTGTATCACTGTTCTAGAGGGCTACCTCCGGCTACTGTGTTCCTGTGTCTGTGTATCACTGTTCTAGAGGACTACATCTGCCTACTGTGTCCCTATGTCTGTGTATCACTGTTCTAGAGGACTACCTCTGGCTTCTGTGTTACTGTGTCTGTGTATCACTGTTCTAGAGGACTACCTCCGGCTACTGTGTCCCTGTGTCTTTGTATCACTGTTCTAGAGGACTACCTCTGGCTACTGTGTCCCTGTGTCTGTGTATCACTGTTCTAGAGGACTAACTCCGGCTACTGTGTCCCTGTGTCTGTGTATCACTGTTCTAGAGGACTACCTCTGCTACTGTGTTCCTGTGTCTGTGTATCACTGTTCTAGAGGACTACCTCTGGCTACTGTGTCCCAGTGTCTGTGTATCACTGTTCTAGAAAACTACCTCTGGCTACTGTGTCCCTGTGTCTGTGTATCACTGTTCTAGAGGAGTACTTCTGGCTACTGTGTCCCAGTGTCTGTGTATCACTGTTCTTGAGGACTACCTCTGGCTACTGTGTTCCTGTGTCTGTGTATCACTGCTCTAGAGGACTACCTCCGGCTTCTGTATCCCTGTGTCTGTGTATCACTGCTCAAGAGGACTACCTCTGGCTACTGTGTCCCAGTGTCTGTGTATCACTGCATTAGCTCCAAGGACCAGAGAGAATTTTCCCCAGATAATATTAACATGGGGGCAGCATAATCATAATGACTATTCTTACATTGTCATCGTAGTTGGGGTTGCAGCCAGCAACAGCTCTGAAAGCATTTAGTTTTTCTTTGCATTTCTTATTTATCTGTGGTATGATGGATTCATTGAAGGCTCCGTCTACACCAAGATATCTGTAAGATTTTTTAAGGTTCTTTTTACATTCTCTAGATCTTCAGTTTCGCCAACCTTCAAGAGGCTGTTATTGGACAGCAGTGTTCCAGCCTTGAGAGAACAAGTGATTTAAAGAGGAACATCACTGGCTTGGCGTCCCTTGTCATGAAGACCCTCATTATCAATCCTATAATGTTCCTAGTAGTTGTGATAATCCGCTGTTGTGATCCTTGAAGGTGAGATCCTCTGATATTATAACTCCTAAGATCTTCTCGTTAGTTTTCCACTCTGCTATTCGGTTAGAATTAGTTTTATTCTCCGTTCTAGCCTTAATTTTCCTTATTTTTTCCATAACGGAGTAAATTATTTTTTTCCTCATTGAGCATCACTTTGTCTACTGTATATCCGCTTAGAAATGTGTTGTGTCCTCAGTGGATGCCACTCTCATGAAGATTCTAGTATCATCTGCAAAGGATGATACTGTGTTATGATTTACGTCTCTATGTCAGTTATGAGGCAGAGGAAAAGGACGAGGGCCAGTACTGTACCTTGTGAAGTAAAGCTTATCACTGTGGCAGCCTTTGACCTAATTCTGTTTAATATTACTCATTGTGTTCTATTTCTTAGAAAGTTAAAAATCCATCTACCTACTTTTCCAGTTATTCCTTTTGCGAGCATTTTATGCGCTATTACACCATGTCGAAGGCTTTTCCAAAGTCCTTGTATACTACGTCCTCATTTGGTTTGTCCTCCAGTGCATCCAAGAGCATGTCATCACGGTCCAGAAGTTTCGAGAGGCAGGAGCGACCTGCTCTAAACCCATACTACAGCGGGTTAAGTATTTTATGAGAATCCAAGTGGTTGGCGATTTCGCCTCTTAGAACCCTTTCAAAGATTTTCATAATGCGGGATAGGATGTTAGTACTATCGTTCTATAGTTCTAGCTGTTGCTTTGCTGCCACCTTAGTGGAGTGGAATTACTTTTGGCCCCTGTCTCCGTCTCTGTGTATCACTGCTCTAAGGGTCTACATCTGGCGCCTGTGTCCTCGTCAACCATTCAACAGATACATATGCGGGTGACAACATTATTGGTGCGCCTTCTCTGTTTCCAAAGGCTGCGCAGTATTCATCAGTAACTTCAACTCGCAGCTCGCATTGCTATTCGTCATCATCACACACTAATATTATCATCTGAAGTGTCAGTCAACTGTACGAACTAGCGTGAACACAAAAAATATTTCGAGTCACTCCTCAAGAGTGTTTCCGTTGATTAAGTACTAGAGGAAAGTATGCGGATACGATACTAGCTTGAGAATCTCGTGAGGAATGGTCAAGTTGAAGAGAATATATATCCTCCTGAACTGAGCCAGTAGGATGAGAAAGGCTAGTTAATCTGAGTAGTGAATAGGTTTGCTAGTAAACATGTTCGCCTAACAACGGAAGGTTCTAGGTTCAATACTGGAAGACAGGGGTCAGTCTCGCAGCACCTACTGTCCCTGTTTAACTAGCAGAATATAAATGTAATAGATATTTAGGTCTTAGCCGAATGGTTTTTCACTTCCTGGAAAAAAGAACCGAAGGATCTCGGTGGAAGTATGTGATATTGCGTGGTTTTCTTGGTTTACCCTGGGTTACTAATCCTCATGAATTGATAATCTGAATGAAGTCGTCGTGGTCTTGGCTGTCGTCCGTCGTGTGGAGGAACGACAGCGAACATACCTCACATAGAACATACCTCACCTAGAGACAATTAGTGTCAGAAGGACCGCCCGGACGAGTCAGCAAACATAAAATACGACATTAAAAACTATCTACCCAAGTTCAGATTCACTTTATTTCACTATGAGTCTCCCTTTGTACCCTTTTTCTCTCCACTTTGTTGCAAAAGGGTTAAGCATGACACAAGCAGGTAAGTGGAGGCAGCCAGAACACAGGATAGGACCACAAGGTAGTCATGGGTGTATTAATATTCCAGGCAGGGAATGTGTTTGACAGGTAAGTGTGGCATCTTGTCAGAGAAGAATCCATCAGTGTGATGAATAGCTCTTCAACTGGCTGAGAGTAAGACCTCCATGATGTTAAATATTCCCCAACAAGCGCCTACCACGAACACTCTCTTAACCGTATCAACTTTGCAGGTAAACAGGGGGGGGGGACAGACTGTGTTAGAGATGCTGTTTGTACGGTAGATAATATTACAGGCCCTGACCCCCTGAGGAATGTCTTGAGGATGTTAGGTTAAAAATTATCATTAAAGGTGTTGATTTTTAAGTATTTTATGACCCCCTGGTTCCCGCTTATGGTGCGATGCATGAACGAACTAGCCTGACCTTAATATTATTAGATTTTTAGATTTTGCCCCCGAAGTGGCTAGTTTATTATGCAGTACCATCCTGTGGATGGTACTGCACAGTAGTGGCTAGTTTATTGTGCACTCTATATCCATTCTGTGGACAGTTGTGGCTAGTTTATTGTGCACTCTATATCCATCCCGTGGACAGTAGTGGCTAGTTTATTGTGCACTCTATATCCATCCTGTGGACAGTAGTGGCTAGTTTATTGTGCACTCTATATCCATCCTGTGGACAGTAGTGGCTAGTTTATTGTGCACTCTATATCCATCCCGTGGACAGTAGTGGCTAGTTTATTGTGCACTCTATATCCATCCTGTGGACAGTAGTGGCTAGTTTATTGTGCACTCTATATCCATCCTGTGGACAGTAGTGGCTAGTTTATTGTGCACTCTATATCCATCATTTGGATAGCAGTGGCCAGTTTATTGTGCACCTTATATCCAGGTAGTAGTCCAGAGCATCCCAAACTATCCTCCACACATGCGTAGTAGTCTTGGGTATCCCACACTACCCTCCACACCCACGTAGCAGTCTTGGGTATCCCACACTGCCCTCCACACCCACGTAACAGTCTTGGGTATTCCCTTCACTCCTTCACATCCGTTTAAGGAGAGGAACTTCTTCCTGCCTCACAAACACCGACTGCAACAACACAGCTCTCACAGGCAGCTATGAAGGCGGACTCATAACAACTGCGACTTGTGTCGTGGCTTCAGCAGTGTTGTTTGCAGTGATACTGATTCTTCGAATGATGACAGTGAAGCTGTCTCTCTCTCTCTCTCTCTCTCTCTCTCTCTCTCTCTCTCTCTCTCTCTCTCTCTCTCTCTCTCTCTCTCTCTCTCTCTCTCTCTCTCTCTCTCTCTCTCTCTCTCTCTCTCTCTCTCTCTCTCTCTCTCTCTCTCTCTCTCTCTCTCTCTCTCTCTCTCTCTCTCTCTCTCTCTCTCTCTCTCTCTCTCTCTCTCTCTCTCTCTTTCTACATTACACGTCCGTTTAAGGAAGGAACTTCTTCCTGCCTCACAACACCGACTGCAACAACACAGCTCTCACAGGCAGCTATGAAGGCGGACTCATAACAACTGCGACTTGTGTCTGGCTTCAGCAGTGTTGTTTGCAGTGATACTGATTCTTCATTGACATGATGACAGCTGTACTCTTTCTCTCTCTCTCTCTTCTCACTTTTTTTTTTTTTTTTACATTTTTTTTTTTTTTTTTTTTTAAAGCACGGTGCAAAATTATCATTTGCTTTCGACAGAGTATTCTTCCAGATCTGCATCGACCTCAGTGTACTGTACATTCACAGCATCCTTCCTGTTCCTCCTTCGTCCCTCTCCCCTTCCTTCCTTCCTTCCTTCCTTCCATCCTGCTTTCCTTCCTGCCTCTCCCCTTCACCAACCCTGCCATCAAGGTGCCCATAGAGATTAGCGACTACAAAATTCTCAGGCATCAAAGGTGAAGCAGTAATGGGTAGGCATTGTTGCAGGGAGCCTTGCGTGGCCCCCACACACAGGCAGTGTTGCAGGGAGCCTTGCGTGGCCCCCACACACAGGCAGTGTTGCAGGGAGCCTTGCGTGGCCCCCACATACAGGCAGGGCAGAGCCTTGTGTGCCCACACGGCAGTGCGGAGCCTCTAAGGCTGTGGGAGCCTCCCCACATACAGGCAGTGTTGCAGGGAGTCCTTGCTGTGGACCCCTCCCACACACAGGCAGTGTTGCAAGGAGCCTTGCGTGGACCCCCCACACACAGGCAGTGTTGCAGGGAGCCTTGCGTGGACCCCCCACACACAGGCAGTGTTGCAGGGAGCCTTGCGTGGACCCCCTCCACACACACAGGCAGTGTTGCAAGGAGCCTTGCGTGGACCCCCTCCACACACACAGGCAGTGTTGCAAGGAGCCTTGCGTGGACCCTCTCCACACACACAGGCAGTGTTGCAGGGAGCCTTGCGTGCCCCCCACACACAGGCAGTGTTGCAGGGAGCCTTGTGTGGACCCCCTCCACACACACAGGCAGTGTTGCAGGGAGCCTTGCGTGGACCCCCTCCACACACAGAGGCAGTGTTGCAGGAGCCCGTGGGCCCCCACACACACAGGCAGTGTTGCGGCTCGTGACCCCTCCACACACAGACAGGCAGTGTTGCAGGAAGAGTTGGGTGCCCCCCCTTCCCCCACATACACACACACTGACCCAAAGTCAATACTTTTGCCTTCCTCCCTCGGTCAGTTCCTTTCAAGGGGGTGGTGGGGCGCCTCTGCCTTGTGTTGTCGCCCATTGATGTTCTTCTGTATTCAACAAGAGTTTGAAAAGCTGCCAGCAGCGGTCACCATTAAGGGGCAGCAAGCAGGAGAGAGCTGGGGACCTGGGGACCTGGGGACCGCTCCCTCACCAATTTGGTCGCCTTGTGTGTGTATGTGTGTGCTCACCTAGTTGTGGTTGCAGGGGTCGAGTCAAAGCTCCTGGCCCCGCCTCTTCACTGACCGCTACTAGGTCCTCTCTCTCCCTGCTCCATGTACTCACCTAATTGTACTCACTTAATTGTGTGTGTGTGTGTGTGTGTGTGTGTGTGTGTGTACTCACCTAATTGTGGTTGCAGGGGTCGAGACTTAGCTCCTGGCCCCGCCTCTTCACTGACCGCTACTAGGTCCTCTCTCTCCCTGCTCCATGTACTCACCTAATTGTACTCACTTAATTGTGGTTGCAGGGGTCGAGACTCAGCTCCTGGCCCCGCCTCTGCGCTGCCCGCTACTGGGTATCTGATCTCCCTGCTCCATGAGCTTTATCATACCTCGTCTTAAAACTGTGTATGGTTCCTGCCTCCACTATGTCTTTCTCTAGACTATTCCACTTCCTGACTACTCTGTGGCTGAAGAAATGCTTCCTAACATCCCTTTGACTCATCTGAGTCTTCAGCTTCCAGTTGTGTCCCCTTGTTTCTGTGTTCCCTCTCTGGAACATCCTGTCACTGTGTGTGTGTGTGTGTGTGTGTGTTCACTTAGTTGTACTCACCTAGTTGTAGTTGAAGGGGTCGAGTCATAGCTCCTGGCCCCGCCTCTTCACTGGCCGCTACTGGGTCACTCTTCTGTGTGTGTGTGTGTGTGTGTGTGTGTGTGTGTGTGTGCATAACTTGTTTATTGCGACCGCTCTATAAAACGGGTGTTGATACTGCACCTTCTTGAGTGCTTGGACCATCTGCATCAGTCTCACCTTTATACATTTTTCAAGGTAAGTTTTACACTAGGTGAATACAACTAAGTAGCGTGTCCGTCTCTGTGTTAGCGGAGGGAGGATCGAGCCTCCACTATCTTTCCTCGTCGTCTCAAAGTAACGAAGGAAAAGTTATGTTAAGCAATGGAAAGTTACACCCGTTACTTCGTTATATTTTAAATAGTTACTGCCTTGATACACAGGTTAACGATAGATAATAAGGTTAATAGATAGTATTATAAAGTCATAGTTTACTGAGGAGCAACTTGATGACGCTAAACACAAATTTATGAAGCTAAGTCAGAGGCGAGAGGGTAAGGCTTTGTGTATCCTCACTCCGACTTTATCACTCTTATCTGTCCTATAACCTCTGTTCTCTTTATCCTAACCTCTGTTCTCAATGTTCCTCCTCGAGTCTCACTCCTTATCCTCTGGTTTCCATGTATATTTTATTTATTTTATCCTCGTGGCATGCACAGAGTGAAATACGCATTGGTGCTTAATGAGGTCCTGAGTCCCTCTGATGTGTCAGAAGGAGGATTGGTGGCCTGAGGGGAGGACTTAATAGCTTCCAGGAACACCTCAGACAAGTAGACCCTCTGGCTGGCTCACCACGCTCTGAGTGCACCATGGCTCTTACACCAGAGTATTCTCATCACAACCAGGTTAACATTTAAGGGTCAGCTTGTCCTTGAACTCTGTACACAGGTGTATGTAAGACGTACATAAGTTTTGGCAGTGAGAGTGTGAGTGCGTGTTACAACTCTGTCCTACTCACCATACTCTATTCCCTCATTGTTTAATGATCGATGAATCAGCAAAAAACACTTGTGGTTACCAGGGCCGAGGTACCTGCAGGCTCTCGGTGAAGCAATGTTCTTCCTGATGATGATGATGATCATGATGATGATAATAACAATAATGATAATAATAATAATAATAATAATAATAATAATAATAATAATAATAATAATAATAATAATAATAATAATAATAATAATAATAATAATGATGATGATGATGATGATGATGATAACAATAATGATAATAATAAAAATAATAATAATAATAATAATAATAATAATAATAATAATAATAATGATGATGATGATGATGATGATAATAACAATAATGATAATAATAATAATAATAATAATAATAATAATAATAATAATAATAATAATAATAATAATAATAATAATGATGATGATGATGATGATAATAACAATAATGATAATAATATTAATAATAATAATAATAATAATAATAATAATAATAATAATAATAATAATAATAGTAATAATAATAATAAAAATAATAATAATAATAATAATAATAATAATAATAATAATAATAATAATATTAATAATAATAATAATAATAATAATAAGAATTATTGATGATAATGCTGTATTATTGTTGTCCTTAATAAAGATCCCAGGTGTTACATAAAGATCAAAGGTGTTACATAAAGATCAAAGGTGTTACATAAAGATCAAAGGTGTTAAATAAAGATCAAAGGTGTTACATAAAGATCCAAGGTGTTATATAAAGATCCCAGGTGTTACATAAAGATCCCAGGTGTTACATAAAGGTCCTAGGTGTTACATAAAGATCAAAGGTGTTACATAAAGATCAAAGGTGTTACATAAAGATCCCAGGTGTTACATAAAGATCCCAGGTGTTACATAAAGATCAAAGGTGTTACATAAAGTTCCCAGGTGTTACATAAAGATCCCAGGTGTTACATAAAGATCCTAGGTGTTAAATAAAGATCCCAGGTGTTACATAAAGATACCAGGTGTTACATAAAGTTCCCAGGTGTTACATAAAGATCCCAGGTGTTACATAAAGATACCAGGTGTTACATAAAGATCAAAGGTGTTACATAAAGATCCCAGGTGTTACATAAAGATCCCAGGAGTTACATAAAGATCCCAGGTGTTACATAAAGATCACAGGTGTTACATAAAGATACCAGGTGTTACATAAAGATCCCAGGTGTTACATAAAGATCCCAGGTGTTACATAAAGATCCCAGGTGTTACATAAAGATCCCAGGTGTTACATAAAGATCAAAGGTGTTACATAAAGATCCCAGGTGTTACATAAAGATCCCAGGTGTTACATAAAGATCCCAGGTGTTACATAAAGATACCAGGTGTTACATAAAGATCCCAGGTGTTACATAAAGATCCCAGGTGTTACATAAAGATCCCAGGTGTTACATAAAGATCCCAGGAGTTACATAAAGATCCCAGGTGTTACATAAAGATCCCAGGTGTTACATAAAGATCCCAGGTGTTACATAAAGATCCCAGGTGTTACATAAAGATCCCAGGTGTTACATAAAGATCCCAGGTGTTACATAAAGATCCCAGGAGTTACATAAAGATCCCAGGTGTTACATAAAGATCACAGGTGTTACATAAAGATACCAGGTGTTACATAAAGATCCCAGGTGTTACATAAAGATCCCAGGTGTTACATAAAGATCCCAGGTGTTACATAAAGATCAAAGGTGTTACATAAAGATCCCAGGTGTTACATAAAGATCCCAGGTGTTACATAAAGATCAAAGGTGTTACATAAAGATCCCAGGTGTTACATAAAGATCCCAGGTGTTACATAAAGATCCCAGGTGTTACATAAAGATACCAGGTGTTACATAAAGATCCCAGGTGTTACATAAAGATCCCAGGAGTTACATAAAGATCCCAGGTGTTACATAAAGATCCCAGGTGTTACATAAAGATCCCAGGTGTTACATAAAGATCCCAGGTGTTACATAAAGATCCCAGGTGTTACATAAAGATCCCAGGTGTTACATAAAGATCCCAGGTGTTACATAAAGATCCCAGGTGTTACATAAAGATCCCAGGTGTTACATAAAGATCCCAGGTGTTACATAAAGATCCCAGGTGTTACATAAAGATCCCAGGTGTTACATAAAGATACCAGGTGTTACATAAAGATCCCAGGTGTTAAATAAAGCTCCCAGGTGTTACATAAAGATCCCAGGGTTACAAAGATCCCAGGTGTTACATAAAGATCCCAGGTGTTACATAAAGATCCCAGGTGTTACATAAAGATCCCAGGTGTTACATAAAGATCCCAGGTGTTTCATAAAGATCCCAGGTGTTACATAAAGATCCCAGGAGTTACATAAAGATCCCAGGTGTTACATAAAGATCCCATGTGTTACATAAAGATCCCAGGTGTTACATAAAGATACCAGGTGTTTCATAAAGATCCCAGGTGTTACATAAAGATCTCAGGTGTTACATAAATATCCCAGGTGTTACATAAAGATCCCAGGTGTTACATAAAGATCCCAGGAGCTACATAAAGATCCCAGGTGTTACATAAAGATCCCAGGTGTTACATAAAGATCCCAGGTGTTACATAAAGATCCCAGGTGTTACATAAAGATCCCAGGTGTTTCATAAAGATCCCAGGTGTTACATAAAGATCCCAGGAGTTACATAAAGATCCCAGGTGTTACATAAAGATCCCATGTGTTACATAAAGATCCCAGGTGTTACATAAAGATACCAGGTGTTTCATAAAGATCCCAGGTGTTACATAAAGATCTCAGGTGTTACATAAATATCCCAGGTGTTACATAAAGATCCCAGGTGTTACATAAAGATCCCAGGAGCTACATAAAGATCCCAGGTGTTACATAAAGATCCCAGGTGTTACATAAAGATCCCAGGTGTTACATAAAGATACCAGGTGTTACATAAAGATACCAGGTGTTACATAAAGTTCCCAGGAGTTACATAAAGATCCCAGGTGTTACATAAAGATCCCAGGTGTTACATAAAGATCCCAGGTGTTACATAAAGATCCCAGGAGTTACATAAAGATCCCAGGTGTTACATAAAGATACCAGGTGTTACATAAAGATCCCAGGTGTTACATAAAGATCCCAGGTGTTACATAAAGATACCAGGTGTTACATAAAGATCCCAGGTGTTAAATAAAGCTCCCAGGTGTTACATAAAGATCCCAGGAGTTACATAAAGATCCCAGGTGTTACATAAAGATCCCAGGTGTTACATAAAGATCCCAGGTGTTACATAAAGATCCCAGGTGTTACATAAAGATCCCAGGTGTTTCATAAAGATCCCAGGTGTTACATAAAGATCCCAGGAGTTACATAAAGATCCCAGGTGTTACATAAAGATCCCATGTGTTACATAAAGATCCCAGGTGTTACATAAAGATACCAGGTGTTTCATAAAGATCCCAGGTGTTTCATAAAGATCCCAGGTGTTACATAAATATCCCAGGTGTTACATAAAGATCCCAGGTGTTACATAAAGATCCCAGGAGCTACATAAAGATCCCAGGTGTTACATAAAGATCCCAGGTGTTACATAAAGATCCCAGGTGTTACATAAAGATACCAGGTGTTACATAAAGATACCAGGTGTTACATAAAGTTCCCAGGAGTTACATAAAGATCCCAGGTGTTACATAAAGATCCCAGGTGTTACATAAAGATCCCAGGTGTTACATAAAGATCCCAGGTGTTACATAAAGATCCCAGGAGTTACATAAAGATCCCAGGTGTTACATAAAGATACCAGGTGTTACATAAAGATCCCAGGAGTTACATAAAGATCCCAGGTGTTACATAAAGATCCCAGGTGTTACATAAAGATACCAGGTGTTACATAAAGATCCCAGGAGTTACATAAAGATACCAGGTGTTACATAAAGATCCCAGGTGTTACATAAAGATACCAGGTGTTACATAAAGATCCCAGGTGTTACATAAAGATCCCAGGTGTTACATAAGGATACCAGGTGTTACATAAAGATCCCAGGTGTTACACAAGTGTCTCAATCTTCAACTTGTCGGTTTTGAAAACCATTTATCACATTATTATAATAGTGTGTTGTTCTGACCTCATCTGACCTCTCTCTTCACCTGACCTCTCTCTTCACCTGACCTCTCTCTTTACCTGACCTCTCTTAACCTGACCTCTCTCTCTCTTACCCTGACCTCTCTCTTCACCTGACCTCTCTCTTAACCTGACCTCTCTCTTAACCTGACCTCTCTCTTCACTTGACCTCTCTCTTAACCTGACCTCTCTCTTCACTTGACCTCTCTCTTAACCTGACCTCTCTCTTCACCTAAACTTAATATATTTTGTCCCTTGTGTTATTCTCTTCCCTTCGTGTTATTTTCCCTCGTGTTACTTTCTCTCGTGTTACTTTTCATCGTGTTACGTTCTTCCCTTTGTATTACTTTCTTCCATCGTGTTATTTCTTTCCCCTTGTATTATTTGCTTTCCTTTGTGTTATTTTCTCTCCCTCGTGTTAGTTACTTTCCTCCCCTCGTGTTACTATGTTCCCTTCGTGTTACTTTCTTTGTCAGTAGTAGTTCAGAAGTAGTATTTTGTATCTTACCAACCATTATTAAGTCACAAGCCTTCCACGTGATCGCTGATCGTTACAAGTCTTTCTGCTGACCTTACATGTCATAGGTCACCCTTTGAATGTCGTGAGCATCTCTCGCTCACTGGGCTCAAGACAGGCTCTGAGTGTTCTTCCATTATTACCAATATATAAGTTACCAACCATGCTACATTTATGTTTATTACCAAATCCATCATCAAGAACCCACACGACAAATTGGTTTCAGCGGTGGTCGTCGCTTGAATTTGATATTTACGCAGATTTCAGAAGATAGCGCCAGGTCGAGTGAATGCCGTTCCTCAAGCCAGCCCGCTGTTACACTCACCCCCACCTCCACCCGGCGTCGCCAGCCTGCAAAGCCAGTTTGTACAGCCGTCTCTCAAGCCCCCTGGCTTAGTGTGTTGCTAACCTTCTAGGAGTTGATCCGGGTTTTGCACTTAAGCCAGCCGGTTAAGCCAGCCATGGGAGAGAGCCTCAGTTAAGCCTGCCTCAGCCAATCATCCAGCCTGTCTCTTCAGTCATCCAACCTGCTCCTTCATGCTGTGTGCATAGTTACAAGCATTCAAGTCAGCCAGTCTCCATGGCTTAAGCCAGCTGCTTCTTCAGTCAAGCCAGAAGTAAGCCAAGCCAGTTCCTCTTTGAAGTATTGTCTCCAATATCCTTTGTGCTACAGTTGGATCCTGCACAGAGTGGTATTCACCATCCCTGTGGCATATTGTGGCTTAAGCCACCTGGGATGAGTGGTAAAAGGTGGTTCCTAAGCTGTGAGATTTAGTGTGCCAGTCAGGCTTGCAGGGCAAGCCAGGCTGTTCCGTCTGCTCCCTCCAACCACCCCTCAAAGCGTACCCACCTGTGGCTTTTTCCACCCTTAAACCGGGTCCTAGCATCGTCCTTTCGGCTCACATAGCTGGTGAAGATTCCTTCGTACCCGTGCACCAACGATAAAGCCAGCTGTGTGGGTTCACCAAGATTAAGCGTATTTCTTCGACTCGACCAGTGTGTGTGAAGTGGACGCCCATCCCAACACTCCTCCCTTCACCTGCTGTGCCTCCAGGCTTCACTCCACCTGCTGTGCCTCCAGGCTTCACTCCACCGCCCATCCCAACACTCCTCCCCTCACCTGCTGTGCCTCCAGGCTTCACTTCACCATTAAAGACATTTTGTTAAAGACGTGCGCGTGTGTGAGACATTTCTACAGTGACTTGTGTTATTCAGAGACTTGTGCCTTCAATGTTTTAAGAACATAAGAACATAAGAAAGGAGGAACACTGCAGCAGGCCTGTTGGCCCATACTAGGCAGGTCCTTCACAATCCGTCCCACTAACAGAATATTTGCTCAACCCAATTTTCAATGCTACCCAAGAAATAAGCTTTGACAATTTTACCCACTCATGCGCGAGTCCCACTCAAATCCAACCCCTCTCACTCATGAATTTATCCAACCTAAATTTGAAACTACCCAAGGTCCTAGCTTCAATAACCCTACTAGGCAGACTGTTCCACTCATCAACTACCCTATTTCCAAACCAATACTTTCCTATATCCTTTCTAAATCTAAACTTATCTAACTTGAATCCATTATTGCGGGTTCTCTCTTGGAGAGATACCCTCAAGACCTTATTTATATCCCCTTTGTTAATACCCATTTTCCACTTGTATACCTCGATCATGTCTCCCCTCATTCTACGTCTTACAAGTGAATGTAATTTTAGGGTCTTCAATCTTTCTTCGTAAGGAAGATTTCTAAAGCTATGTATTAATTTAGTCATTCTACGCTGAATGTTTTCTAACGAATTTATGTCCATTCTGTAATATGGAGACCAAAACTGAGCTGCGTAATCTAGGTGAGGCCTTACTAATGATGTATAAAGCTGCAATATAACCTCCGGACTTCTGCTTTCAACACCTCCCGATATGGAAAAATAAACACATAAGCAGTATAATGTGATCCTTTATTGACAACGTTTCGCCCACGCAGTGGGCTTTATCGAGTCACAGACAGATCTACCTGGAAAATGAGCAACATGGAGATATATATAGGGTACAGTCAGGTGGAGAATGCTGGGTCAGGTGGAGAAAGCTGCATGTGAGTCTTAAAAGTAGTGTGATAGTTGAAAACATAGTGTGACTTAAAGGACCTGCAGTGTACCATTCTTGAGTTCTAGGTGGGATAGCGTTGAAGAAGTTTCTTGGCAATAGGTTCAGCTATGTTGTAGAAGCCGTTGTTCTGGTTGAAGTTGTTGGATATACAGATGAGTGATGATTCTAGGATTCTTCGGTATTGCGTGTTGTCTTCTCTGGCGATGAGTCTTGCGTTTCTGTAGTTGATTAAATGGTTGTGTAAATTTCGGTGTTGAACACAGGCATTTCTTGAGTCGTCAGATCTGCCTGCGTACTGGTGTTCTGAAATGCGTGTTTGTAGGTCTCTGGATGTTTCGCCAACGTATAATTTGCTGCAGCCATTACAAGGGATTGTGTATACCCCTGCCGTGGATTGAAGCTTTTCCTGTCTGTTACTGGTAATGTCCTTAATGGTGGTGGATGTGGAGGTGGATACTCGGAATGAGGTCTTAGAAAAATGTTGGAAACTTGTTTGGAAATGGAGTTGGTGGGAAGGACTATGTATCTCTTCTCAGCAGTGTCTTCTCTGGGTGTGTTGAAGATGTTTAATGCCCGTCGTCTGCAGTCTCTAATGAAGTGACGAGGATAGTGAAGTTTGGAAAAAACTTGTTCAATGAGGGAGCATTCTTCTTCAAGGAACTCACTGCTGCAGATTCTGAGTGCGCGCAGGAAAAAGCCAAACAAGTTTCCAACATTTTTTCTAAGACCTCATTCCGAGTATCCACCTCCACATCCACCACCATTAAGGACATTACCAGTAACAGACAGGAAAAGCTTCAATCCACGGCAGGGGTATACACAATCCCTTGTAATGGCTGCAGCAAATTATACGTTGGCGAAACATCCAGAGACCTACAAACACGCATTTCAGAACACCAGTACGCAGGCAGATCTGACGACTCAAGAAATGCCTGTGTTCAACACCGAAATTTACACAACCATTTAATCAACTACAGAAACGCAAGACTCATCGCCAGAGAAGACAACACGCAATACCGAAGAATCCTAGAATCATCACTCATCTGTATATCCAACAACTTCAACCAGAACAACGGCTTCTACAACATAGCTGAACCTATTGCCAAGAAACTTCTTCAACGCTATCCCACCTAGAACTCAAAAATGGTACACTGCAGGTCCTTTAAGTCACACTATGTTTTCAACTATCACACTACTTTTAAGACTCACATGCAGCTTTCTCCACCTGACCCAGCATTCTCCACCTGACTGTACCCTATATATATCTCCATGTTGCTCATTTTCCAGGTAGATCTGTCTGTGACTCGATAAAGCCCACTGCGTGGGCGAAACGTTGTCAATAAAGGATCACATTATACTGCTTATGTGTTTATTTTTCCATTGTGTCGGTATTTTATACCATTTATTTCCACCTCCCGATATAAATCCCAGCAATCTATTTGCCCCTTACGTACTCTTAGGCATTGCTGTCTTGGTTTAAGGTGGCTGCTTACCATCACCCCCAAGTCCTTCTCGCAATCTGTATGGCTAAGTTCTACGTTATTTAACTTATAAGTGCTTGGGTTATGGACACTCCCGAGCTTCAGAACCTTGCATTTATCTACATTGAACTGCATCTGCCACTTTTCTGACCATGAATTAAGTTTGTCTAAATCTTCCTGAAGTTCTATGACATCTATGTTTGAATCAGTTATCCTACCTATCTTCGTGTCGTCGGCGAATTTGCTCATATCACTAGTAATTCCCTCGTCAAGGTCATTGATATATATTATAAATAACAATGGGCCTAAGACTGATCCCTGTGGAACACCACTTGTTACAAGTCCCCATTCGGATTTAACCCCATTTATGCACACTCTCTGCTTCCTATTGGTGAGCCATGACTCGATCCATGACAGCACTTATTCCCAATGAAGTAAGTATTCATTTCATTTGTCCAAATTTATTCTTTGACTTGTGTGCTGTATAATTTTATTTTAATATTTTTTTCAGTCATCCAGTGAAGTGCTTACTTATTTTTTTTTCTTTGTGTTCTTTCAGAGTTGTGTATTATTATTTTCTTGTATTTTGCCTCATCTTCATAGCATTTTTCCTTGTGTTTTTATGCTAATTCTATGCATTAGTTCATTCAGTGCTTCATTCCCCAGTGTTCTAAATTACCAATTTAATTCAGTGTGAGCCACTCATTGTGCTCCATTATTTTTCTATATCCAGTGTCTCACCTGTTTTAACTTTCCACAGACCATAGTGCCATATCTTCTGTGTCAAGACAGACCATTGTGCCATATCTTCTGTGACAAGACAGACCATAGTGTCATATCTTCTGTTTCAAGACAGACCATAGTGCCATATCTTCTGTGTCAACACAGACCATAGTGCCATATCTTCTGTGTCAACACAGACCATAGTGCCATATCTTCTGTGTCAACACAGACCATAGTGCCATATCTTCTGTGTCAACACAGACTATAGTGCCATATCTTCTGTGTCAACACAGACCATAGTGCCATATCTTCTGTGTCAACACAGACCATAGTGCCATATCTTCTGTGTCAACACAGACCATAGTGCCATATCTTCTGTGTCAAGAGAGACCATAGTGCCATAACTTCTGTGTCAACACAGACCATAGTGCCATATCTTCTGTGTCAACACAGACCATAGTGCCATATCTTCTGTGTCAACACAGACCATAGTGCCATATCTTCTGTGTCAACATAGACCATAGTGCCATATCTTCTGTGTCAACACAGACCATAGTGCCATATCTTCTGTGTCAACACAGACCATAGTGCCATATCTTCTGTGTCAACACAGACCATAGTGCCATATCTTCTGTGTCAACACAGACCATAGTGCCATATCTTGTGTCAACACAGACCATAGTGCCATATCTTCTGTGTCAACACAGACCATAGTACCATATCTTCTGTGTTAACACAGACCATAGTGCCATATCTTCTGTGTCAACACAGACCATAGTGCCATATCTTCTGTGTCAACACAGACCATAGTGCCATATCTTCTGTGTCAACACAGACCATAGTGCCATATCTTCTGTGTCAACACAGACCATAGTGCCGTATCTTCTGTGTCAACACAGACCATAGTGCCATATCTTGTGTCAACACAGACCATAGTGCCGTATCTTCTGTGTCAACGCAGACCATAGTGCCATATCTTCTGTGTCAACACAGACCATAGTGCCATATCTTCTGTGTCAACACAGACCATAGTGCCATATATTCTGTGTCAAGACAGATAATTCTTTTATTTAGCCACACCTGCCAACATTTTTATTATCTATTTGATTATCACTGTGAGTGATCCCTTGATGTTTGTGTTCTGCAGCCAGTAAGTGTTCTGCAGCCAGTAAGTGTTCTGCAGCCAGTAAGTGTTCTGCAGCCAGTAAGTGTTCTGCAGGCAGTAATTGTTCACTTTCTTCATTTTGTACATTGTATCATTTTTATTCATTTTCTCAATATTTCTTTGAACAAATTCACTCTTAGTGTTCATTTTTAAAGTAAAATGTTCTCATTGTTCTATTTGAGTTAAATTGTTTTGTCTAATTTGCAATTAAGAGCTAAAGTGTTCAAGCTACTTGTTCCAGTGCAAAAAAAAAATTCTTGATAAATTGATTAATTCTGCAACTTGCATTGTGAAATTTATTATTCTGCAGTGATTAATTTCTCTCATAATTTTTTATATAGTATTTTGTGCTCTATTTTATTTCAATCATTGTTTATTTCTACAAAGTGATAAAATTATAATTCAGTGCAATCTTTTCTGTATTACAATTCACTTAGTTGTGTCATCATTGCATATTAATTTATTTAGGGCCATTTTCTTTTTAGAAAATTTGTTTTCCCAGAATATTTTCCAATTGCATACATTTTAGTGATTCTATTTTATATTTTTTTGGATTGATTTACAATTTTATTAGTAAATATGTTTATTGAATTAAGAGTAAAGACAGCTCACTTTTGCAATTAACTCAAATTACAGTAAAATTTCCTTTTCTTGCAATTTTCAATGTGTTTCTTTATCTTGTACAGTATATTTCAGTGAGTTGTCCTTCCTCATGCAGTGCCTTAAACATTTTAATGACTTATGCAAAACTAGTTCCATATTTTTCATTTCAATTTTTACTACTTATATTATATATTTAATTATTCATTGTTCTTTCCTTCATTATTTTTGCTGTAGTAAATGACGTCACTCAGGCCTCTCAGGCTGATGCTGTCCCTGCAGACATTCCTCATAGTTCCTTATCGACTGCTAGACCACATCAGACACAGAAACCTTATAGTTTTCCTCGTGATTCTCTTGATGCTTTGCCTTTATTCACTGGCCATGCACATAATCTTGAAGCATTGTTTATTGCCCTTCATTCAGGGGCCTGTGTCCTCGTGGAAGGTCCTCCTTCCGAGGAAAACCTTATCAGAATTGTGACAGACGCTCTTCATCGATCGCCTGCTGCCGTCCATGTTGTCAATCTTCTTGCAATGGGAGACTTCAGGAATCTTACTAAGTGGACAGAATATGAGGAATTGATTAGTTCTTTTCTTGTGCCAGCACCAACGGCTGATCCTTATGTCGTTCTTAGGGAACTTGTGAATGCAACACTCATGACTGGTGAGACGTTGAGTGCATTTGCGGTTATATTAGGTAACGTTTTATCATCATTTATCAAAGCTGTCCAGTCCTCAGAATTTGTACCTGACCAGGATAAAGAATCCTCAGCATCATTTGCTAAATTAGCCACTTTTGGAACAATCAAAGAACTTTTGCCGCCTGCTTCCGTGTGTACTTATGAGTCTAATCCTCCAACTGTGCAGATGGAACTGCTTAAAGCTCTTAATCATATACGTTCCTTGTGTCCCCAGGGTGTGTCATCGAAGGACTGTCTGTCTTATTTCCATTGGGGTCCTTAATCTTGTCAACCAGGATGCGACCCACACCAGTCGACTAACAACCCAGGTACCTATTTGCTGCTAGGTGAACATGACAACAGGTGTAAGGAAACACATCGAAAAGTTTCCACCCGCCAGGAATCGAACCCGGGCCCTCCGTGTGTGAGCCACCAGACCAGATCTTTCCGTGGCCGTTCCCACCGCAGAACCAGGAGAGGAAATAGAGGTCGTGGTTCTAAAGCTAATAACCAGAACCAGGCTCATTCTTCGAATTTGGGGAAATTTGAGCGCCCCAGTCAAACCGCCCCGTGGTGACAGTAGGTGATAATGAGTACTCTATCCCTATTAGTAATTCCTTCAATGCCTTAAGCAGTCTTGAAGAAAAACGTCTCTTTGATGATGTTGCTTCACATGTCTTTGACGAAGATATTTTTGGGGATGACGTGAAACAAACCTCTGGTGAAAATCCTCCTTCTTGCTTGCACATAAATTTCAAACCAGCACCCATCAGTGACTTTGTCATGGACCAAGAATTACTGTATTGAACAGCCGAGCTGGGTACTCCTAGTAGAAGGGTATACCAGTTAGTAATTCCACAGTCACTAGTGAATGTAGCCTTACAGCTAGTTCACGATGCACCAGGTGTTGCACATCCTGGTATGGATCATTCTGTAAAACAAGCCAGAATGAAATACCTTTGGCCTCGAATGGCAACTGATATTACTGAGTATGTTAAGAAATGTAGTGTCTGTATGAAACATAAAGGCAATGTTACTGGTCCTAATCCAATTCAGGTGTATCCAACTCCTAGCGAACCTTGGGAAAGAGTTGCACTAGATCTGTTAGCTAATTTTCAATGTTCCCTCCAGGGCAACAAACATCTGTGTGTTATGGTAGATCATTTCACCAGATATTGTGAGTTAGTTCCTATTGCAGATAAGACTGCCGAGACAGTAGCTAAAGCATTTAAAGAACATATAATCTGCAGACATACCACTCCTAAGTCCCTAGTAACAGATAATGGAGGTGAATTCTGTAATGAGATTCTTGAAAATTTGTGTACTTTGTACAAGATCTCTAAATCGACCATTGTTCCTCACCATCCTTCCAGTAATGGTTTAGCGGAAACAACTAATAAGAAGGTACTTGATGTCTTGAGAGCCACTATATATCCCAATAGTGCGACCTGGGATGAAGTTATACCTGATGTTCAGTGTGCAATAAATTCTGCTTAAAATGCTTCAATAGGTGACACTCCATATTATGCATTGTACGGTGTCGATAAGCATTTGCTTTATGAGATGTTATATTCTAATCCGAAACCAAATTACAATCCTGATGATTTCATAGCAACTCGTACCAACCAAGCTCAAAGTGTTTTCAGAAGAATCCGTGAAACACTTCATAAATCAACAGCAGAATTTACTAGAGTCACTATTACAACCTCAGGTTCTCAATGTCTGTTATCCTGAGTGTAAAAGGGAGCTTGGAGCAAAGTAAACACAGTAGAAAGCTTTGAATTGTATTTTCCTTCACCAAGTATATATAGCTTTATAGAAGTACATACACTATATACAATAGAGTGGTATTAGTGCACGCCATGGTAATCAAGGCAAAACAGCAGCCAAGAGACAATAGACAACCGTGTAGCAACCAGCGCAGAGTGGGAATGACAATGGTAAACATGTGAGTGGAATCCACATCACCTTTACCATTGCCAGATCCACATTATGATTGGCTGAACCAAAGTGCTGATCTGATGGGGCTTTGATCACCAAACTATTAGCAATGTGGTATGCTGGTTGGTGAGGCAGCCTATAAGGGTGTGTTAACATGCTCCGAATAAGGTGACATACTTTTTGCATGCAACAGTCACTAATACTCGAGCAGAACCGACCAAAGCTTAAGTAGGTTTGAGAGTGATGCTGACTAACTTGTGTACGTCTGCAATGCCTAAGCTTGATCAAAAGTTTGTTGGTCCTTATCGAGCAGTTGAACATATTAATGGAAATAAGTATAAGGTTAGAGAAATCAGTACTTCTCAGTATAAAGAATCACGTTTAGATCATATGAAGTTAGAATGTGATGAGGACGAGTTCCCTGACCACCAGACAAATGAGACAGACTCTGACAATCCTCCTGATGCTGTACCCTCTACCCTCAACCTGAATGTCGTTATTCCCTACGTACTTGACAAGTATTCAGAAATCATCAAGTATCATTTGTAAATACCAATTTAGATCTTCCTCAACCACAAATTGAGTTATCAACCAAATCTTCAAATGGGCCACTCAAAACAATATGAAGTTCAACGAGGAGAAATTTCAACTACTCAGATATGGAAAACTTGAGGGAATAAAAAATGTATCAAGGTATATGACAAATTCTAACCATACAATAGAGCGAAAAAGAAATGTGAAGGACTTGGGAGTGATAATGTCAGAGGATCTCGCCTTTAAAGACCACAACAATGTATCTACCTCATCGGCTAAGAAAATGATAGGATGGATAATGAGAACCTTCAAAACTAGGGATGCCAAGCCCATGATGACACTCTTCAAATCACTTGTTCTCTCTAGGCTGGAATACTGCTGTACACTAATGACCCCCTTCAAGGCTGGCGACATTGCAGACCTGGAGAGTGAACAAAGAACTTCCAATGCCCTCATAAGTACGATAAAGCACCTAAATTACTGGGAATGGTTGAAGGTCCTTGATTTGTATTCCCTGGAATGCAGGCGAGAGAGATACATGATAATATACACTTGGAAGGTCTTGGAGGGATTGGTACCAAACCTGCACACGAAAATCACTCCCTATGAAAGCAAAAGACTCGGCAGGAGATGCAACATTCCCCCGATGAAAAGCAGGGGCGCCAAGAGTACACTGAGAGACAACACCATAAGTGTCCGGGGCCCAAGACTGTTCAACTGCCTCCCAGCATACATTACAGGGATTACCAATAGACCCCTGGCTGTCTTCAAGAAGGCACTGAACAGGCACCTAAAGTCAGTACCTGACCAACTGGGCTGTGGTTTGTACGTCATTTTGCATGCAGCCGGCAGTAACAGCCTGGTTGATCAGACCCTGATCCACCATGAGGCCAGGTCTCAGACTGAGCTGTGGGGGCGTTTACCCCCGAAACCCTCTCCAGGTAAACTCCAGGTAACCTGTTGCAACAGAGTTTGATCCTCTCAGAGATGATAATCATTCTGTATATGTCAATCTCACCCTAGCAGAGTTGAGGTTAAATATAAATAACCTGTATAGATGAATAGTATAGTTTAACTTGTATTTCAACTGTCTGCTTCAATATCAATTTAGTATTATTCAAGAATTTTTTTTTTTTTTTGTGTTCACGTTCTCTCCGAATTCTGAGATTTAACAGTAAGATTTGAGTGCCCCAAGTCTGCCTTTTCTGTTAAATACTTCCTTCTTTGTAAATATATTTCCTCAGAATCCGTAGATCACATGAATACAGATCGATTGATAATTTTTTATATATCTTTTATTGTACTATTCCACTGTTGAGCCTATTAATTCCTATGAATTGTGATATATCATACCTTGTAATGCATTACAATAAGATCCATTACATTGATTTCCATCCCAATAATATCCTTATGTATAGTTATAATGTTCAACTGTTGTGTACTTTGACATTGTATAGAATCAGCCCAGAGCCGTATGCCTGTCACCTCTTGTTTGTATTAGCTGTATGTTGGGACACCATACGTAACATGGCCGAGCTGTCAGTATTAGTTCAGTAGTAGTATTTTGTATCTTACCAACCATTATTAAGTCACAAGCCTTCCACGTGATCACTGACCGTTACTAGTCTTTCTGCTGACCTAGCATGTCATAGGTCACCCTTTGAATGTCATGAGCATCTCTCGCTCACTGGGCTCAGTTCAAGACAGGATAGCAGAGAGTAGACAATCAGGCGAGTCGGCTCTGAGTGTTCTTCCATTATTACCAATATATAAGTTACTAACCATGCTACATTTGTGTTTATTACCAAATCCATCATCAAGAACCCACACGACATCTTCCCCCTCGTGTTATTTTCTTCCGCTAATGTTATTTGCTTTCCCTTGTGTTATTTCCTCTCCCTAGTGTTACTTTCTTCCCCTCGTGTTACTTTCTTCCCTTCATGTTACTTTCTTCCTTTCATGTTACTTTCTTCCCCTTGTGTTATTTGCTTTCGCTTGTGTTTTTTCTCTTCCTCGTGTTACTTTCTTCTTGTGTTACTTTTTTCCCCTTGTGTTACTTTCTTTTCCTTGTGTTACTTTCTTTCCCTTGTGTTACTTTCTTCCCCTCGTGTTACTTTCTTTCCCTTGTGTTACTTTCTTTCCCTTGTGTTACTTTCTTCCCCTCGTGTTACTTTCTTCACCTCATGTTTTTCTCTCGTTTTCTCTTTTTTAACCCATAGCTGAGCACTCAGATCCTCAAACTTCTTTTTTGTATCCCTTATATTGTCCCCCTTTGTAGTCTCACACGTACCCCCTTACACCCCTTTACTTCTCTCTCGTCCCCTTATACTCCTTTATTTTTTTCCTCAGCTCCCCTTACACCCCTTTACTTATTTTCTCAACTACCCTTACACCTCATCTTCATTACTTCCCCTCACTCTTCCGTTCACGTCACATGGTCTCACGTCCCCTCACATTCCTCTGAGCCTAGAGTGTGTACCAGGGCTTTTTTTTAATACCTAGCAGGTGACAATGTCCATGAATTTCCTTTATCTTCTCTCTCTCTCTAATTTTCTCTCTTTTTTTATCTTAATATATGATCACGATATCTTTTCTATTCTTTCTCTCTTTCTCTTTCTCTCTCTCTCTCTCTCTCTCTCTTCTCTTCTCTCTCTCTCTCTCTCTCTTCTTCTCTCTCTCTCTCTCTCTCTCTCTCTTCTCTCTCTCTCTCTCTCTCTCTCTCTCTCTCTCTCTCTCTTTTCATTCTTCTCCTTTTTTTTCTTCTTCGTTTGAAAATTTCTTTCTAAAGTTCATCTTCACCAATTGTCCCTTTCCCCCTCGCCCTGAGCCTTGCAGGCCAAAGCCTAGCAGACCAGAGCCTTGGAACCCAGAGTCTTCCAGCCCTGAGCGTTGCAGGCCAGAGCCATGCAGCCCAGAGCCTTCCAGCCCAGAGCCTTTCAGCCCTGAGCCTTGTAGCCCAGAGCCTTGCAGCCCAGAGTTTTCCTGCCCTGAGCCTTGCAGTTATGAGCAATGCAGCCCAGAGCCTTGCAGCCCAGACCCTTGCACCCCGGAGCCTTGCACCCCAGAGCTTTGCAGCCCAAAGCTTTGCAGCCAAGAGCCTTGCACCCCAGAGCCTTGCACCCCAGAGCCTTGCAGCCCAGAGTCTTACACCCCAGAGCCTTGCACCCCAGAGCCTTGCACCCCAGAGCCTTGCACCAACAGCAGCACAGAGCCTTGCACACCAGTGCCTTGCACCACAGAGCCTTTCACCCCAGAGCCTTGCACCCCAGAGCCTTGCACCCCGGAGCCTTGCACCCCAGAGCCTTGCACTCCAGAGCTTTGAAGCCCAGACCCTTGCACCCCAGAGCCTTGCACCCCAGTGCCTTGCACCCCAGAGCCTTGCACCCCAGAGCCTTGCACCCCAGAGCCTTGCACCCCAGAGCCTTGCACCCCAGAGCCTTGCACCCCAGAGCCTATCTCTAGACCTTCGACGCTTTTGGTTATCTGTGCATCGTCACAGTTGTGTCACATGGCAACTGCTTAGCACAGTAATTTGGACTTTGCTGTGTCCACTTTAAGATGTCTGATGGCCACTATTGCTGCTCCATGTTTACCCTGGCTGGTCAAGGTCTTCACTACTGTTTAGCAGTGTTGAGTGAATCTTGGATAAACTGTTTAGGATGCTGTGGATATTTAGATCGCTTATTGCTAATGTTCACATATATGTAACATATATATAAATGACTTTACAAGTTGTAAAGGCATTTCACTGATAAATTGAATATTGTAAATACACATAAATGGCTAATCCTCTGAGATTATAAAATCACTGTGTTTTGAACTCCTAAAAGAACGTATTTTCCTCTAGACTATAAACCATATTTCAGTAACAAGTTGATATTTAATATGTCACCTTCCTGGACCTGGTGTTTTAAGAATATACGGAAAGATGGATGGGAAGGGCAGACTTTGGTCCCGAGACAGACAGGCCCGCGGTCCACCGCTTCGGCTACGGTAATGTGCTTGGCCTGTCAATCTGGAGACCACTGTTCGAACCTTCCATCTTTCAGTATATTCACTAACAGTCGTTTATTACGACTCAATTCGAGTTCACAGAGTTTTATGTTGATAAAAGGATTCAGGTGAACACTGCGGCTCTACTGAAACCATACATTTGATGCTGAAGCAGCTGATGAATCTTTAATGGAATAATTGACGCTACCCTCACTGTCCTGAAGTCTCCCAGCTCAGGCTGACACTACTGAAGTCTCCCACCTCAGGCTGACACTACTGAAGTCTCCCACCTCATGCTGACACTACTGACGTCTCCCACCTCAGGCTGACACTACTGAAGTCTCCCATCACAGGCTGACACTACTGAAGTCTCCCACCTCAGGCTGACACTACTGAAGTCTCCCAGCTCAGACTGACACTACTGAAGTCTCCCACCTCAGGCTGACACTACTGAAGTCTCCCACCTCAGGCTGACACTACTGAAGTCTCGCAGCTCAGGCTGACACTACTGAAGTCTCCCACCTCAGGCTTACACTACTGCAGTCTCCCACCTCAAGCTCACACTACGGAAGTCTCCCAGCTCAGGCTGACACTACTGAAGTCTCCCACCTCAGGCTGACACTACTGAAGTCTCCTACCTCAGACTGACACTACTGAAGTCTCCCACCTCAGGCTGACACTACTGCAGTCTCCCACCTCAGGCTGACACTACTGAAGTCTCCCAGCTCAGGCTGACACTACTGAAGTCTCCCACCTCAGGCTGACACTACTGAAGTCTCCTACCTCAGACTAACACTACTGAAGTCTCCCACCTCAGGCTGACACTACTGAAGTCTCCCACCTCAGGCTGACACTACTGAAGACTCCCACCTCAGACTGACACTACTGCAGTCTCCAACCTCAGGCTGACACTACTGCAGTCTCCCACCTCAGGCTGACACTACTGCAGTCTCCCACCTCAGGCTGACAATACTGAAGTCTCCCAGATCAGGCTGACACTATTGAAGTCTCCCAGGGAGCTCAGGCTGACACTACTGAAGTCTCCCATCTAAGGCTGACACTACTGAAGTCTCCCACCTCAGGCTTACACTACTGAAGTCTCCCACCTCAGGCTGAAAATACTGAAGTCTCCCACCTCAGGCTGACACTACTGAAGTCTCCCACCTCAGGCTGACACTACTGAAGTCACCCACCTCAGGCTGACACTACTGAAGTCTCCCATCTCAGACTGACACTATTGAAGTCTTCCAGCTCAGGATGACACTACTGAAGTCTCCCACCTCAGGCTGACACTACTGAAGTCTCCCAGGGAGCTCAGGCTGACACTACTGAAGTATCCCACCTAAGGCTGACACTACTGAAGTCTCATACCTCAGGCTGACACTACTGAAGTCTCCCACCTCAGGCTTACACTACTGAAGTATCGCTCCTCAGGCTGACACTACTGAAGTCTCCCACCTCAGGCTGACACTACTGAAGTCTCCCACCTCAGGCTGACACTATTGAAGTCTCCCCTCTCTAGCTGACACTACTGAAGTCTCCCACCTCAGGCTGACACTATTGAAGTCTCCCACCTCAGGCTGACACTACTGAAGTCTCCCACCTCAGGCTGACACTACTGAAGTCTCCCACCTAAGGCTGATACTACTGAAATCTCCCACCTCAGGCTGACACTTCTGAAGTCTCCCACCTCAGGCTGACACTACGGAAGTCTCCCACCTCAGGCTGACACTACTGAAGTCTCCCACCTTAGGCTGACACTACTGAAGTTTCCCACCTCAGGCTGACACTACTGAAGTCTCCCACCTCAGGCTGACACTACTGAAGTATCCCACCTCAGGCTGACACTACTGAAGTCTCCCACCTCAGGCTGACACTACTGAAATCTCCCACCTCAGACTGACACTACTGAAATCTCCTACCTCAGGCTGACACTACTGAAGTCTCCCACCTCAGGCTGACACTACTGAAGTCTCCCAGCTCAGGCTGACACTACTGCAGTCTCCCACCTCAGGCTGACACTACTGAAGTCTCCCACCTCAGGCTGACACTACTGAAGTCTCCCAGCTCAGGCTGACACTACTGAAGTCTCCCACCTCAGGCTGACACTACTGCAGTCTCCCACCTCAGGCTGACACAACTGAAATCTCCCACCTCAGGCTGACACTACTGAAGACTCCCACCTCAGGCTGACACTACTGCAGTCTCGCACCTCAGGCTGACACTACTGCAGTCTCCCACCTCAGGCTGACACTACTGCAGTCTCCCACCTCAGGCTGACAATACTGAAGTCTCCCAGCTCAGACTGACACTACTGAAGTCTCCCACCTCAGGCTGAAACTACTGAAGTCTCCCACCTCAGGCTGACACTACTGAAGTCTCGCAGCTCAGGCTGACACTACTGAAGTCTCCCACCTCAGGCTTACACTACTGCAGTCTCCCACCTCAAGCTCCACTACTGGAAGTCTCCCAGCTCAGGCTGACACTACTGAAGTCTCCCACCTCAGGCTGACACTACTGAAGTCTCCTACCTCAGACTGACACTACTGAAGTCTCCCACCTCAGGCTGACACTACTGCAGTCTCCCACCTCAGGCTGACACTACTGAAGTCTCCCAGCTCAGGCTGACACTACTGAAGTCTCCCACCTCAGGCTGACACTACTGAAGTCTCCTACCTCAGACTAACACTACTGAAGTCTCCCACCTCAGGCTGACACTACTGAAGTCTCCCACCTCAGGCTGACACTACTGAAGTCTCCCACCTCAGGCTGACACTTGGGAAGTCTCCCAGCTCAGCTGGTGCTGCTGGTGTTGCTGGTGCTTCTGGTGTTGCTGGTGCTGCTGGAGTTCCTGGTGTTGCTGGTGTTGCTGGTGCTTCTGGTGTTGCTGGTGCTGTTGCTGGTGCTTGTGCTGCTGGTGCTTGTGCTGCTGGTGCTTGTGCTGGTGCTGCTGGTGCTGCTGGTGCTGGTGTTGGTGGTGCTTGTGCTGGTGCTGGTGGTGCTGCTGGTGCTTGTGCTGGTGGTGCTGGGGCTGCTGGTGTTGGTGGTGCTTGTGCTGGTGGTGCTGCTGGTGCTTGTGCTGGTGGTGCTGGTGGTGCTTGGGCTGGTGCTGCTGGTGCTGATGCTGGTGCTTGTGCTGGTGCTGTTGGTGCTGCTGGTGCTGCTGGTGCTGGTGTTGGTGGTGCTTGTGCTGGTGCTGGTGATGCTGCTGGTGCTTGTGCTGGTGGTGCTGGTGGTGCTTGGGCTGGTGCTGGTGGTGCTTGTGCTGGTGCTGCTGCTGGTGCTACTGCTGGTGGTGCTTGTGCTCGTGCTTCTGGTGCTGGTGCTGCTGCTGTTGCTTGTGCTGGTGCTTAAGGTGCTGATGCTTCTGGTGCTGGTGCTGCTGCTGGTGCTTGTGCTGGTGCTGGTGGTGCTGCTGGTGCTTGTGCTCGTAGTGGTGGTGCTGCTGGTGCTGTTTGTGCTTGTGCTGGTGCTGGTGCTGCTGGTGCTTGTGCTGGTGCTTCTGGTGATTGTACTGGTGCTGCTGCTGGTGCTTGTGCTGGTGCTTCTGGTGCTGGTGCTGCTGCTGGTGCTTGTGCTGGTGCTGGTGGTGCTGCTTGTGCTTGTGCTGATGGTGCTGCGGGTGCTTGTGCTGGTGGTGGTGGTGCTGCTGGTGCTTTGTGCTTGGTGCTGGTGCGTGCTGTTGGTGCTTGCTGTGCTTTTCTGGTGCTGCTGCTGGTGCTTCTGGTGCTGGCGTGCTGCTGCTGGTGCTTGTGCTGGTGCTTGTGCTGGTGCTGCTGCTGGTGCTGGTGCTTGTGCTGGTGCTTCTGGTGCTGGTGCTGCTGCTGGTGCTTGTGCTGGTGCTGGTGGTGCTGCTTGTGCTTGTGCTGATGGTGCTGCGGGTGCTTGTGCTCGTGGTGGTGGTGGTGCTGCTGGTGCTGTTTGTGCTTGTGCTGGTGCTGCTGGTGCTTGTGCTGGTGCTTCTGGTGATTGTACTGGTGCTGCTGCTGGTGCTTGTGCTGGTGCTTGTGCTGGTGCTGCTGCTGGTGCTTGTGCTGATGCTTGTGCTGGTGCTGGTTGTGCTGCTTGTGGTGCTGGTGCTTGTGCTGGTGGTGCTTGTGCTGGTGGTGCTTGTGCTGGTGCTTCTGGTGCTTGGGTTGGTGCTTCTGGTGCTGGTGCTGGTGCTGGTGCTTGTGCTGGTGCTTATGCTGGTGCTGCAAGTGCTGCTGGTGCTGCTGGTGCTTGTGCTGGTGCTGTTGGTGCTTGTGCTGGTGCTAGTGGTGCTTATGCTGGTGCTGCTGCTGGTGCTTGTGCTGGTGCTGCTGGTGTTTGTGCTGGTGCTGGTGGTGCTGCTGGTGGTTGTGCTGGTGCTGGTAGTGCTGCTGGTGCTGCTGGTGCTGCTGTATTGCGGCCCCAGAATGGGCCTCAATGTTTATATTGTATAATGTATATTTCCATTTTCTATAATTTTATATTGCTGATATTCTCGATAATAGCTAAATCGTTAATATTGTGCTTTATACTATTATTGGACTATTATTTGACTTATATTTGACTTAGCTTTTATTTGAGTAGGATGTAATATTATAAATTATGACACTAGGCTTGTTGCTGGGAGGGAGTCACGTGATACCACCTGAGGTGGGTGGCGCTGCTCCTTCCTCGAGAGCACTACGCAGCTGGACAACTCCTCTCTCCTGTCCCGGCTTGTTTTCTCGCCATTTAGACTCTGTGTGGTAGAGTATGTGTTCGGTGGTGAGACGAAACATACTTCTCAGGACTCTGTGTAACTCTGTTCACAGAGGATAGACTAGACAGTGATTTTCGACGTTTTTCTGGGTTGTGTGTCACATTGACACTCTGACACAACTCAGGTCTCTAGCTACAGCTCCTGACCTAATTCGATAAGGCATCTATGCACTGCCACAGTTTGGGATTGTTTATGCTGAACCTAGCTTCAGTAGAAAGGGAGATTTGTGACTGTTTTGGAGGATCTATTGATGGTCCCCAGTTAGGGTCGATTTTCTATCTCCTGGTTCCTGACGCTGTGTTGCTGTTGCTTGTTATATTGCTGTTCTGCGAATTGGTCATTTTACTGGTCAATCAAGCTGTTCTGATTGTCAATTTGTTAGAAAAGCTAGCTTATGAGAAGTTCAGTCGGACACTTGTTGAGTCGAGTCTTAGAGTTACCTGGAGCTCACTCATACACACATATATTCTTATTTGCATATATATGTATTATTGTACTTACTGACATTGTACCTGATGGTACTTCAGAGTCATTTGGATATATGTGCCCTCAGCACAGCCTTATTGTATATGAGAGCAGTGTAGGCGCTAACCTCCTAATTAACCTCCTAATTGATGTCTTAATTAATATCTTTATATTTGATTTACTTTGCTACCCTAGATATTCTCACTTTGATAATAAACCTTTTAAATATATTTCGTTGGTTAGTACCCTATCAGTTGCAATCCTCTTAAGATATATAATATTTTGGATAACTGGACCAGGATACTGACTTTGTTGCAAAAACCCAGTAACAGGCTGGATGCTAGAAGGGCTATTTTCTAGTGTTCACTGGAGATGTCTATTACAATAGATATCGTGTCATTTTGTAACATGCTGGTGTTTGTGCTGGTGCTGGTGGTGCTGCTGGTGGTTGTGCTGGTGCTGGTAGTGCTGCTGGTGCTTGTGTTGGTGCTGGTAGTGCTTGTGCTGGTGCTGGTGGTGAAGCTTGTGCTGGTGGTGCTTGTGCTGGTGGTGCTGGTGGTGCTTGTGCTGGTGCTGTGCTGCTGGTGCTCGTGCTGGTGTTTGTGCTGGTACTGGTGGTGCAGCTGGTGTTTGTGCTGCTGCTGCTGGAGCTTGTGCTGCTGCTGCTTGTCCTGCTGGTGCTGCTGGTGCTGCTGCTGGTGCATGTGCTGGTGCTTGTGCTGGTGCTGCTGCTGGTACTGGTCTTCTTGTTGAAGGTTTGAAGCCGACCAGAAGATATTTTTTTGTCACAGAGAAAACATGACGAAGGTTAATGTGAAGGTGAGCAGAGGGCAGCTGTCCGTGTCTTTAGTGGCACCAACGTCAGCAGAGGGCAGCTGTCCGTGTCTTTAGTGGCACCAACGTCAGCAGAGAGCAGTTGTCCGTGTCTTTGGTGGCACCAACGTCAGTAGAGGGCAGCTTTCCGCGTCATTACTGGCACCAACGGGAGCAGAGGGCAGCTGCCCGTGTCTTCAGTGGCACCAACGTCAGCAGAGAGCAGTTGTCCGTGTCTTTGGTGGCACCAACGTCAGTAGAAGGCAGCTTTCCGCGTCATTAGTGGCACCAACGTGAGCAGAGGGCAGCTGCCCGTGTCTTTAGTGGCACCAACGTGAGCAGAGGGAGCTGCCCGTGTCTTTAGTGGCACCAACGAGAGCATAGGGCAGCTATCTGTGTCATTAGTGGCACCAACGTCAGTAGAGGGCAGCTGTCCGCGTCATTATTGGCACCAACGTGAGCAGAAGACAGCTACCCATGTCGTTAGTGGCACCAACGTGAGCAGAGGGCAGCTGCCCGTGTCATTAGTGGCACCAACGTCAGCAGAGAGCAGTTGTCCGCGTCATTAGTGGCACCAACGGGAGCACAGGGCAGCTGCCCATGTCATTAGTGGCACCAACGTGAGCAGAGGGCAGCTGCCCGTGTCTTCAGTGGCACCAAAGTGAGCAGAAGGCAGCTGCCCGTGTCTTAAGTGGCACCAACGTGAGCAGTGGGCAGCTGTCTGTACCATTAGTGGTAACAACGTCAGCAGAGGGCAGCTGCCCATGTCTTTAGTGGCACCAACGAGAGCAGAGGGCAGATATCTGTGTCATTAGTGGCACCAACGTGAGCAGAGGGCAGCTGCCCGCGTCTTTAGTGGCACCAACGTGAGCAGAGGGCAGCTGCCCATGTCTTTAGTGGCACCAACGAGAGCAGAGGGCAGCTATCTGTGTCATTAGTGGCACCAACATCAGCAGAGGGCAGCTGCAAGTGTCTTTAGTGGCACCAACGTGAGCAGAAGACAGCTGCCCGTGTTGTTAGTGTTTACAGCACACCGGCCTCAAATTCTCAATCCGAGCGGAAGAAGCGTTCTCAAGGTGCAACCAAAAACCTTCAAGGAAGAGCTGTTGTTAAACTGCTGTTGAACTGTTGTTACACTTCTTTTAAACTGTTGTTAAACTGCTGTCAAACTGCTGTTACTCTGCTGCTAAACTGTTGTTAATCTGCTGTTAAACTGCTGTTAAACTTTTCTTAAACTGCTGTTACACTGCTGTTAAACTGTTTTTAAACTTGTTAAGCTGCTGTTACACTGCTGTTTATCTGTTGTTAAACTGCTGTTACACTCTTGTTAAATGCTGTTAAACTGTTGTTAAACTGCTGTTAAACTGTTGTTAAACAGCTGTTACACTGTTGTTAAACAGCTGTTATACTGTTGTTAAACTGTTGTTAAACTGCTGTTAAACTGTTGTTAACTGTTGTTAAACTGTTGTTAACTGTTGTTAAACTGTTGTTAAACTGTTGTTAAACTGCTGTTACACTGCTATTACACTGCTGTTAAACTGCTGTTACATGCTGTTAAACTGCTTTTAAGCTGTTAATATGCTGCTGTTTCACTGCTCTTAAACTGCTGTTATGTGTTGTGGGGTTCTTTTCATAGATTTGGTAATATTAACAGACGATGAGCTTGGGTTTTGGTAGCGTTTAATGAGGCGTTGGATATATGGGAGCTGAGAGCCTATGCCTGTGTCCGTCTCGTATGCCTACCCCAAGGGAACTGCTCGAGGGGCCGCACGGCACTGAGACATTCAAAAGGCAGGCCTATGATTGGCTGATGCCAGATCACATGGGCAGAGGTTGGAAATCACGTGAACAGCCGTTATAAGTACAACCGTACAGCTCGGGCATGCTACGTATGGCGTCTCGACATACAACTATACAAACTAAGGACAACAGGCAACAACTCTCAGCTGATTCTATACAATGTCAAAGTACACAACAGTTGAACATTATACTTCACATGGATATTATCGTGACGGAATAATCTACATTACTATATGATGCATCTTTATACTTGGGAATTAATTAAATGATAAAAGAGATAAAAAATTATAATTTGTTCGATCGAACTGTCTTCATGTGATCTACGAATTCTGAGGAAATATATTTACAAGAAGGTAGTGATTAACAGACAAGGTAGATATGGTGCACACAAATCTATACTGTTAATTCTCAGAACTCGGAGAGAACGTGAACACAAAAAAAAAATTTGAGTAATACTAAGTAGATATTATAACACACAGTTAAACGCTTACTACATATTTATCTATACAGGTTATTTACATTTAACCCCAACTCTGCTAGGGTGAGATTGATATAGGCAGTATAATTATCATCTCTGGGTGGATCAAACTCTGTTACAATAGGTAACTCAACTTCTGATTGAGGAGGATCTACACTGGTATCTACAAATGATACTTGAGGATTAATTAACACTTGTCGTGTACGTAGGGAATAACGACATTCAGGTATAACTTCATCCCAGGTTACACTATTGGGATTGATGGTAGCTCTTAAGACATCAAGGACTTTCTTATTCGTTCTTTCTGCTAACCCATTGCTGGCAGGATGGTGTGGAACAATGGTAGATTTAGTAATCTTATACAAGGCACATAGGTTTTCTAGAATCTCGTTACAAAATTCACCTCCATTATCTGTTATGAGGGACTTAGGAGTGGTATGTCTGCAGATTATACGTTCCTTAAACGCTTTAGCTACTGTCCCGGCAGTCTTATCTGGGATAGGAACTAACTCACAAAATCTGGTAAAGTGATCGACCATCACACACAGATGTTTGTTTCCACTGAGGGAACATTGGAAGTTGGTCAACAGATCTAGTGCAACTCTTTCCCATGGCTCACTAGTAGTAGGAAAGATCTGGATTTGATTAGGACCCGTGACATTACCTTTATGTTTCATACAGACACTACATTTCTTGACATACTCAGTAATATCGGTAGACATACGAGGCCAAAAGTATTTCAATCTGGCTTGTTTCACAGAACGATCCATACCAGGATGTGCAACATCTGGTACATCGTGAACTAGCTGCAAGGCTACTTTCACTAGTGACTGTGGAATTACTAATTGGTATACTCTTCTACTAGGATTACCCAACTCGGTAGTGCGATACAGTAATTCTTGGTTCATAACAAAGTCACTAATGGGTGCTGGTTGCTTCACAGAGAGAATAAGATCTTCCTGGAGCAGGAATCGAACCACACCAGACCACAAGGGGTCTTGTCTTTGAGCAGTCTTTACATCCTCAGCACTAAATGGAGGATCGGCAGTTACTACACTGACATGACGCGACAAAGCATCAGCAACTACATTGGATTTGCGTAACTGTATAATTGCGTTCAGCCTTAGTAAGGACTCGGCTAGCAAATGCAAATAATCTCTTAAACTGAGTTTTCTTTATTCACTAAGAACTGGGAACACTTTCCTACTGGAGGAATGAACGGCACGGTGGAGTGGAAGGACTCTCCCCGGGTGAAATAGATAGCTCAATAACACAAAGTATGAACAAAGGAGAATGGCTCTCACTATCTCTTACTGCAGGTAATAATTACTCGACACACGACACTTTACTCTGCAAAGGACTTACTGTCAACTGGAAAGAACACTATCTGGAACACGAGGGACAACAACTGGCACTCTAGTGAATACACTAGCAACAGAAACGGCTTTCTGCAATTGCTTTTGCATCAGCGAGAGATGCTATAACTCATTCAAGTAGTCTTTCTTCAACAAAGCGTCCCCTGGAGAGGAACTACTACTTGAACTAGCAACATTGCAAGGATAGACTCAGTACTCAAGGCGGTCCGGGATACCTCCGGCACCCTAGGCATCTGAACGCTATCTTGCATGCAAGATATTGTAGGGACTGAATTCCAGACAGGAGTGACAGTAATACTAGTTTCTTGACCGCTCGGCTACGTTAATACATAATGCACAAAGCTATCAGGACTGAATTTGAACTTCACATTCCGCAGAACTGTTATAACTCTCTGATACAAGCTGTGAGAACAAACACATTGCTCAAGAGCTAGATACTGTCTTTCAGTCGGTAAGGAACTATCAGGATCACGAAGAAAACTATAGTATTGACTCTGTGGCTGGGTAGGTCTAGCATTCGGTAAATGACTATCATGAATTTCAGCAAGGGCATTTGTAACATTAGGGGTCTGGATGCCGTCATTAGCTACACTACTGTAAGGTAAGTGAGACATACTTGCAATGAAAATTGCACAAAGACTAATTCAGGTAAAAATGAGAACGGTAAAAATATTCACAGTACACAATTAGTTAAAATGGAAATTAAACAAATTCATTGAATTAGATGCAGAAAAGGGGTTAAAACAACTAATGTACACTGCATAAGAAATGACAACTCACTCACTGAATTTTGACTGTAAAAATTTAAGGAATTACTTTACAAATTGCAATAAAAGGCAATATGAATACTGTATGGATTAACTGCAAAGTGATCTCTCTCTACTGGAATTTAAAACAAAAGTACTAGATGAGAAATAATAAATCAATGCAAAGTGGAAATACAATAAAAAAAATTGTATTCAACTGGAAAAATACTAGAAAACAAATTTTCTTAAGAGAAAATGACACTAGAATTTAATATGCATTGCTGGCTGAAGAATTAACTATGATGCTGACAACTAGCATTGAATTATTAGTACTTTTCAGGATAACACTGAGTAAAATGGAATAAATACACAAAACTGTATGCAAAAATAACAAGAACAAGTAATCACTACTGGAGAATAATTTTAAAGTGTAATCAATGTATGGTATTGCATAAACAATTTACTGCATCAACTAAAAAAATCAATGTTGCACTGGGCACAAGGAGAATGAACACTTTAACTCTTAGTTCACTTACAGAAAACTAATGAAAATGAGTATAATGAATATTACTTTACTTTACATATGAATATTAAGAGTGAATTTGTTCAAGGAATTATTGATAAGGTCAACACAAAGACAATAATACACGAACTGAAATAAAGGTTAAAAAAAAAACTTACAGTTTTGCAGGAGAATACACAACACAACAAGATTCAGTCAGTGAATGTGATAGTTTTTGCAATAAGATCTTGCATATGAAAGTATATATATATAGAGATAGTTCTTGCTGCTTCAGACAAAATATATTCAATGAACATGTTCTGCAAAAATTAAAAAAAATGAGGCACAGATTGACACAAAAATATAAACTGTCTGTTGAACTAAAACAGGTAAGATACTGGCACAAAAATTAATGGGACACACTGAATGGAACACAGGACAATGAAATATGCAACTAGGAACACTGGGGCATAAACAATAAGGAACTATTCACAGACACTGCATAAAAACACAAGGGAATTCACTGGGAAAAAAAAAATGAAGGGACAGGGAATTAATAAACACTGCAATAATAACGAATAAATCAAATACTGCACTGATAACTGGAAGGAAAACAATGTTATACTACACACAAAAACAATAAAAATTGGCACTCAACGTACTTACTGCAGGATCAGAAAATTACACAAAGGACATAGATAAAAATGAGACACGAAGCACATTGAATACTGAAAAAGTATTTGAAATAAATTTACACGAAACTGAAACACAAGTCTTTAAATGTCACTAAGAAAATTCACTGCTTAAATGTCTCACACACACGAATGTCTATAATAGAATAGAGTCTAATGATGAATGAACGACGAGTGTAGGTGGAGAGAATATATTCCTGGTCGTTGACTGCTGAGTCTTGTAGAAATGCGCTTTCACCGAAGAACTCACACAGCAAGCTTTTACGTTGGCGCTCTGGGATGAAGGAAGACACTCTCGACTTGCTATGTGAGCCAGAAACAATGCTGCTGGTACCCCAGATAGGGTAGAAATACCACAAAATGTTGGCTGGTAGAGGGTAGTGTGAGCAGGTAGTATCTTTGTTTACACCAGCGCGGGTGGTGAGTGGCGCGCGCGTGGATGACGTCACTGCTGCCTGACTCGCTGGCGGTGGGCGATGACGTCACGGGGTTCGGCCAGTACACTAGTTCTCACGGCCTTGGGACTACTAACCCAGGTGGCTTTTTGTACAATAAGCCACAGGAATGGTGAATATCACTCTGACAAGCGTCCAACTTGTAGCACAGAGCGATTGGAGACAATACTGCACGGAACTGGCTTACTGAAGAAACGACTGGCTTACTTGTATAACTGGCTTTCTGGAAGAGGCTGGCTTAGCTCTCTGGACTGTGAACCTGAATTCTCTTACTTGCACACAGCAGTGAAGAATTGGGTGGATGGCAGGAGACACTGGATGACTGTAGGCTGGCTTAGGCTCTTCCCATAAACTGGCTTACTTTTTGGCTTAATTGCAAAACCCAGATCAACTCTTCGGAGGTTTACTTGCAATTAAAAGCCAGAAGACTGGAGACACTGCTTCAGAAGAGTCTTGGATGACGACAAGGGTGAGGGGAAGGTGAGTCGCTGGCGACGGTTGATATTGACGCCCGCGGCGGTACTCTCTCACACCGGCTTCTTCCTCTTCTTGTTAAATCTGCTCAGATTACACAAAATCTAGGCCCACAAGCTGTCACCATTTGTGTTGTGGGGTTCTTTTCATAGATTTGGTAATATTAACAGACGATGAGCTTGGGTTTTGGTAGCGTTTAATGAGGCGTTGGATATATGGGAGCTGAGAGCCTATGCCTGTGTCCGTCTCGTATGCCTACCCCAAGGGAACTGCTCGAGGGGCCGCACGGCACTGAGACATTCAAAAGGCAGGCCTATGATTGGCTGATGCCAGATCACATGGGCAGAGGTTGGAAATCACGTGAACAGCCGTTATAAGTACAACCGTACAGTTACACTGCCGTTAAACTACTTTTACACTGCTGTTAAACGGTTGTTAAGCTGCTGTTAAACTGTTGTTAAACTGTTGTTACACTGCTCTTAATTTGCTGTTAAACTGTTATTATACTGCTGTTACAATGCTGTTAAACTGATGATATACTGTTTTTAAACTGCTGTACACTACTATTAAACTGTTGGTAAACTGCTGTTAAACTGTTGTTAAACTGCTGTTAAACTGTTGTTAAACTGCTGGTAAAGTGCTGTTAAACTGTTGTTACACTGTTGTTAAACTGCTGTTAAACTGTTGTTACACTGTTGTTAAACTGCTGTTAAACTGTTGTTAAACTGCTGTTAAACTGTTGTTAAACTGCTGTTACACTGTTGTTAAACTGCTGTTACACTGTTGTTAAACTGCTGTTAAACTGTTGTTAAACTGTTGTTAAACTGTTGTTAAACTGCTGTTAAACTGTTCCTAAACTGTTGTTAAACTGTTGTTAAACTTCTGTTACACTGTTGTTAAACTTCTGTTAAACTGTTGTTAAACTGTTGCTAAACTGCTGTTACACTGCTGTTAATTTTTTGTTAAAGTGTTGTTAAAGTACTGTTACACTTTTTTTTAAACTGCTATTAAACTTCTGTTAAACTGCTGTTAAACACTACTGTTAATCTTCTGTTAAATTATTGTTAAACTGCTGTTAAACTGCTGTTAAACTGTTGTTAAACTATTTTTACACTGTTAAACTGCTGTTAAACTGTTGCTAAACTGCTGTTGCACTGTTGTTACACTGATGTTAAACTGTTGTTAAACTGCTGTTAAATTGCTGTTAAACTGCTGTTAAATTGTTGTTAAATTGTTGTTAAACTGCTGTTACACTGCTTCTAAACTCTTGTTAAACTGCTGGTAAACTACTGTTATACTGTTGTTAAACTGCTGTTACACTGCTGTTAAACTGTTGTTTAACTGCTGTTACACTGCTGTTAAACTGTTGTGAAACTGCTGTTACACTGCTGCTAAACTCTTGTTAAACTGCTGTTAAACTACTGTTATACTGTTGTTAAACTGTTGTTTCACTTCTGTTAAACTGATGTTTAACTGCTATTAAACTGCTGTTAAACTGCTATTAAACTGTTGTTAAACTGCTGTTACACTGCTGTTAAACTGCTGTTACACTTCTGTTAAACTGCTGTAAAACTGCTGCTACACTGTTGTTAAACTTCTGTTACACTGCTGTTAAACTTCTGTTGCACTGCTGTTACACTGTTGTTAAAGGGCTGTTAAAGTGCTGTTAAACTGTTGTTAAACTGCTGTTACACTGCTGTTGTACTGCTGTTACTACTGCTGTTACACACTGCTGTTATTACTGCTGTCACACACTACTATCACAAGCTGCTGCTTCTGCTGCTATTACACACAGCTGTTACACTATTTGATCCTTTACAGCTATTAGATCCTTTATAAAGAATCTAACCAGGACAAAATCCAAGCACCTTAAACCAGTCAACGCAGGGGTCTACACTATACCCTGTGGAGGCTGCGACAGAATTTATGTAGGAGAAACAGCAAGAAACCTCGAAACACGCCTCAATGAACACATTAATGCATGTAGGAACGATAACCTGAACAACGCCTGCGTATAACACCGAAATTCCAACAATCATCTCATGAAATTCAAAGACGCCCGACTAGTAATCAAAGAAACTAATTTCCGCAGACGCAAGTGCCTTGAATCAGCACTTATCGCTGTTTCTAACACAATTAAACAAAACACAGCCAGCTTCACCATCTCTGAAGTCTTAGCAAGAATCCTCCTGAAAACAGTGAACCCTACCATCACATAGTCTCTCCTGCTAATTCAACACAAGCACATCGTAGATGTGGAACACTCCTACAGGCCTTCTATATTCCAACCTCCAGCAAAAATATTTGTCTAACCTATTTTTATTCTACCCATGTAATTGTTTTATCACCTTGTACTCATGTGCAAATTGATTGTTCTACCTTATTGTATTACTACTACAACTTATATCACTACTACTTCTACCACCACTAGTATTACACCTCACTTGGAGAGTATATATATACCATCTGTGTCCATGTATCGCTTGTAACGGCTTGACAAAGCTCCTGGAGAGCGAAACGTTGCCACAATAAAATGTCACATTAGTTGCATTTGTGTCCTTTTACTTAACACTGTTGTTACATACTACTGTTACACACTGTTGTTACATACTACTGTTACTACTACTGTTACATACTGTTATCACACTACTGTTATTATTGTTTTACACTCTGTTGTTACTACTGATGTCACACTGCTTTCACTCTATTGTTACTACTGTTGTTACTTCTGTTCTACTGCTATTAAGTCCTATTACACACTGCTGTTACTACTGCTGTTACACACTGGTGTTACTGCTGCTTATAAACACTGTTATTTCTGCTGTTACACGCTGTTGTTACTACTGTTGTTGTTACACACTGCTGTTACTACTGCTTTCATATTTCTGTTACACATTGCTGTTGTTACTACTGTTTTTACACATTGCTGTTGCACACTGTTGTTGCTACTGCTGTTACACACTGCTTATACACACGACAGTTACTTCTGCTGTTAAACACTGATATTTCTGCTTTTACACTCTGCTGTTACACACTGATGTTACACACTGCTGTTACACACCTCTGTTATACACTGCTTTTCACACTGCTGTTACACATTGCTGTTACTAATTCTGTCACTCACTGCTGTTACTACTGCTGTCACACACTGTTGTTACTACTGCTGTCACACGCTGTTGTTACTTCTGCTGTCACACACACTGCTGTTATTACTGCCGTCACACGCTACTGTTGCTTCTGCTGTCACACATAATGCTGTTACTACTGTTGTCACACTGTTGTTACTGCTGTCACACACTGCTGTTACTACTGCTACCTCTCAAGGTGTTTCCTCACCTTTCAAGATGTTTCTCATCTTTCAAAGTGTTTCCTCACCTCTCAAGGTGTGTCCTCACCTCTCAAGGTGTTTCGTCACCTCTCAAGGTGTTTCGTCACTTCTCAAGGTGTTTCGTCACCTCTCAAGGTGTTTCCTCACCTCTCAAGACGTTTCTTATCTCTCAAGGTGTTTCCTCACTTTTCAAGGTGTTTCCTCACCTCTCAAGGTGTTTCCTCACCTCTAAAGATGTTTCTCACCTCTCAAGGTGTTTCCTCACCTCTCAAGGTGTTTCCTCACCTCTCAAGACGTTTTTCATCTCTCAAGGTGTTTCCTCACTTTTCAAGGTGTTTCCTCACCTCTCAAGGTGTTTCCTCACTTTTCAATGTGTTTCCTCACCTCTCAAGGTGTTTCCTCACCTCTCAAGGTGTTTCCTCACCTCTCAAGGTGTTTCGTCACCTCTCAAGGTGTTTCGTCACCTCTCAAGGTGTTTCGTCACCTCTCAAGGTGTTTCGTCACCTCTCAAGGTGTTTCGTCACCTCTCAAGGTGTTTCGTCACCTCTCAAGGTGTTTCCTCACCTCTCAAGGTGTTTCCTCACCTCTCAAGACGTTTCTCATCTCTCAAGGTGTTTCCTCACTTTTCAAGGTGTTTCCTCACCTCTAAAGATGTTTCTCACCTCTCAAGGTGTTTCCTCACCTCTCAAGACGTTTCTCATCTCTCAAGGTGTTTCCTCACCTTTCAAGGTGTTTCCTCACCTCTAAAGTTGTTTCTCACCACTCAAGGTGTTTCCTCACCTCTCAAGACGTTTATCACCTCTCAAGGTTTTTCCTCACCTTTCAAGGTGTTTCCTCACCTCTAAAGATGTTTCTCATCTCTCAAGATGTGTCTTCACCTCTCAAGGTGTTTCCTCACCTCTAAAGATGTTTCTCATCTCTCAAGATGTGTCTTCACCTCTCAAAGTGTTTCCTCACCTCTCAAGATGTTTCCTAAATTTTCAAGATGTTTCTCACCTCTCAAGGTGTTTCCTCACCTCTCAAAGTGTTTCTCACCTCTCAAGGTGTTTCCTCACCTCTCAAGGTGTTTCCTCACCTCTCAAGATGTTTCCTCAATTCTCAAGATGTTTCTCACCTCTCAAGGTGTTTCCTCACCTCTCAAGATGTGTCGTCACCTCTCAAGTAGTTTCCTCATCTCTCAAGAAGTGTCTTCACCTCTCAAGGAGTTTCCTCACCTCTCAAAGTGTTTCCTCACCTCTCAAGGTGTTTCCTCATCTCTCAAGGTGTTTCCTCACCTCTCAAGATGTGTCTTCACATCTCAAGGTGTTTCTTCTATTCTCAAGATGTTTCTCACCTCTCAAGGTGTTTCCTCACCTATCAAGGTGTTTCCTCACCTCTCAAGATGTGTTTTCACATCTCAAGGAGTTTCCTCACCTCTCAAGGTGTTTCCTCACCTCTCAAGATGTGTCTTCACATCTCAAGGAATTTCCTCACCTCTCAAGATGTGTCTTCACATCTCAAAGAGTTTCCTCACCTCTCAAGATGTGTCTTCACATCTCAAGGAGTTTCCTCATCTCTCAAGGTGTTTCCTCACCTCTCAAGATGTGTCTTCACATCTCAAGGAGTTTCCTCACCTCTCAATGTGTTTCCTCACCTCTCAAGATGTGTCTTCACATCTCAAGGAGTTTCCTCACCTCTCAAGGTGTTTCCTCACCTCTCAAGATGTGTCTTCACCTCTCAAGGTGTTTCCTCACCTCTCAAGGTGTTTCCTCACCTCTCAAGGTGTTTCCTCACCTCTCAAGGTGTTTCCTCACCTCTTAAGATGTGTGTTCACCTTTCAAAGTGTTTCCTCACCTCTCAAGATGTGTGTTCACCTCTCAAAGTGTTTCCTCACCTCTCAAGGTGTTTCCTCACCTCTCAAAGTGTTTCCTCACCTCTCAAGATGTGTCTTCACCTCTCAAGGAGTTTCCTCACCTCAAGATGTGTCATCATATCTCAAGGTTTTTCTTCACCTCTCAATGTGTTTCCACACCTCTCAAGGTGTTTCCTCACCTCTCAAGATGTGTCTTCACCTCTCAAGGAGTTTCCTCCCCTCTCAAGATGTGTATTCACATCTCAAGGAGTTTCCTCACCTCTCAAGGTGTTTCCTCAACTCTCAAGATGTGTCTTCACCTCTCAAGGAGTTTCCTCTTCTCTCAAGATGTGTCTTCACATTTCAAAGAGTTTCCTCACCTCTCAAGGTGTTTCCTCAACTCTCAAGATGTGTCTTCACATCTCAAGGAGTTTCCTCACCTCTCAAGGAGTTTCCTCACCTCTCAAGATGTGTCTTCACATCTCAAGGAGTTTCCTCACCTATCAAGGAGTTTCCTCACCTCTCAAGATGTGTCTTCACATCTCAAGGAGTTTCCTCTCAAGATGTGTCTTCACATCTCAAGGAGTTTCCTCTCAAGATGTGTCTTCACATCTCAAGGTGTTTCCTCACATCTCAAGAAGTTTCCTCACCTCTCAAGATGTGTCTTCACATCTCAAGGAGTTTCCTTACCTCTCAAGGTGTTTCCTCACCTCTCAAGATGTGTCTTCACATCTCAAGGAGTTTCCTCACATCTCAAGGTGTTTCCTCACATCTCAAGGAGTTTCCTCACATCTCAAGGTGTTTCCTCACATCTCAGGAAGTTTCCTCACTTCTCAAGATGTGTCTTCACATCTCAAGGAGTTTCCTCACCTCTCAAGATGTGTCTTCACATCTCAAGGGGTTTCCTCACCTCTCAAGATGTGTCTTTACATCTCAAGGTGTTTCCTCACCTCTCAAGATGTCTTCACATCTCAAGGAGTTTCCTCACCTCTCAAGATGTGTCTTCACCTCTCAAGAAGTTTCCTCACCTCTCAAGATGTGTCTTCACATCTCAAGGAGTTTCCTCACCTCTCAATGTGTTTCCTCACCTTTCAAGATGTTTCCTCACATCTCAAGGAGTTTCCTCACCTCTCAAGATGTGTCTTCACCTCTCAAGGAGTTTCCTCACCTCTCAAGATGTGTCTTCACATCTCAAGGAGTTTCCTCACCTATCAAGATGTTTCTTCATCTCTCAAATAGTTTCCTCACCTCTCAAGGTGTTTCCTCACCTCTCAAGATGTTTCCTGACATCTCAAGGAGTTTCCTCACCCCTCAAGATGTGTCTTCACATCTCAAGGAGTTTCCTCACCTCTCAAGATGTGTCTTCACATCTCAAGGAGTTTCCTCACCTCTCAAGATGTGTCTTCACATCTCAAGGAGTTTCCTCACCTCTCAAGATGTGTCTTCACATCTCAAGGAGTTTCCTCACCTCTCAAGATGTGTCTTCACATCTCAAGGAGTTTCCTCACCTCTCAAGATGTGTCTTCACATCTCAAGGAGTTTCCTCACCTCTCAAGATGTGTCTTCACATCTCAAGGAGTTTCCTCACCTCTCAAGATGTGTCTTCACATCTCAAGGAGTTTCCTCACCTCTCAAGATGTGTCTTCACATCTCAAGGAGTTTCCTCACCTCTCAAGATGTGTCTTCACATCTCAAGGAGTTTCCTCACCTCTCAGACCAGTTCTGTAGTTTGCCCGAGTTCATTAGTAGTCTTACCTGATCTGTACCTGTCTGTCTACTTTTCAGTTTCACACCTGTAACAGGTGGCACCTTTGATGCTGTTTCCTCGGTCATGTCGTTTACATACACAAGAAACAGTACTGGTGTACTGGTTTCAGTACTCACCCATGTGGAACCCCATTCTTCACACTTGCCCATTCGCCCAATAGTTCGTTGTTTCCTTTCTGACTATTATACTTTGATCCATTGTAGTGCTTTTCCTGTTATTCCTGTCCGCTTCTCTATTTTGTGTCTTAGTCTCTTGTTGTGTTGAGCATCGAGCGCCTTTTCACAGTCCAAAAATATTCAGTCCGCCTATATGTATTTTGCCGAACTTCGTTAGCTTGTCGTAGAAATCTGACGGATTTGCGAAACAGGATTTGCCTTCTCTGCCTTCTCTGTTGTTTGTTAATCCGTTTCTTTCCAGGTGTTCTAGTCTTCCATTGGTCCTCTTTGTAGAGGAGGAATGGAATATTTGGTGGAATATTTCCACGGAACCTTCCACTTGGAAGCCCCGTGAAAACTGTGTTGTGACACCTGTAGTGTTCCTTTACATACTTTGTATATCAGCGATTGGCACTGGACCGTAATGCTACACTTGCTGTTCTCCAGACAGGCAGCTGCTTGTTTCAACTGACTTGTTGAAGATCATGGCTAGCAGTTCACACAGTTCCTCTGCTCCCTCTGGTGTGGTCCCATTACCTTCCAGGTATCTATTCACTCATTAGTTTCACCTTTCATTTTCTGCTTTTGATAATGAATTTCTCCTCTGCCTCGGAGCACTTTCCAGCTATATAGTCCTTCACTTTTCCACTGCACTCTAGATATGAACTGACTCATTCCTGTGTAGTTTCCTCTTCTGAAGTCACCTTTGACCCTTTACGCTGTTGTGTGTGTGTGTAAAAGGCACTTGTCCATAGACACATGGGCTGTTATAGATGTGTATGTAAGAACATAAGAAGAACATAAGAAAGAAGGAACACTGCAGCATGCCTACTGGCCCTTGCGAGCTAGGTCCACTAGGCAGTAAATAGGTACTTGGGTGATAGCCGTGGTGTGGGGTCGCATACTGGGGATGAGGATTAAAGGACCACAATGGGAATAAGCCAGATAGTATCAGACAAGGCTTTATTTTGTTATCTTGGGGTACCACCCCTCTGGTTTAATAACCCAAACAAAAGCTGCTTCAAATACACTGATGGTAGTGCATCACTCCACTGTCTTCTTGGCAGGGATGCTGTTAGAATTTTAAATCGCATTGTAGCCACAATTCTGAAATCAGTTCACCTTAGGTTTGGGATTAAAAAAAAAGTCTGTGTGGCAGCAACCCATGAAGCAAAGGGCATAACATTGCTGACCTAATAGTTAAAAATTCCCGATTTAAGTGGATTTTTCAAACGATTTTAACATAGTCGTCAAAGATGCTTTCCTCAGAGCCGATCATCAACATTTTCCTCCCATCTATTCATTTATGCAATCGTGTTACAATAACACTTCAACAGTTCTGTTTATTGAATACGAAATTAACTGATGGTAAAGTGCTCAGGAGGGTGACCTCTCCCTTCTCACTTTTTGCCAAGTCATTAAGTCAAAGGAAGAGTGTCCAATAAGTTCAACATCTGGTTCTTTGGTGATGGCAATCTAGTTGGTGCTATTGAATATCTGCTAGAGGACATCAGGAAAAGAATTTAGGCCTACCCTTAAACCCTACAAATGCGAAGCAGCATCCTCCAGCGAACAGTTAACTGAGCAAATCTTGGTCACCTTACCAGCAGCTCAAAACAGTTCGCTCCTTGGTGCTCCTCTCGGTTCCATGGAAGGAAAAATCTTCAATCTCGGGGAGATGGAAGACCGGACTGAAGGCAGTGATATACACGATGCCTTTTATCACCTCAATAAATGCCTATTCCTCCCAAAACTCACATAAAAAATTAAAAAACATACCCACACCTACCGCACAGGTATGCATGTAGACTAGTGATGTATCGGATATCCGCATCCGCAGAAAATCCACATAATTTCTCACATCCGCATCAGCATCCTCAAAACATCCGCACAATTTCTTGCATCCGCATCCACATCAGCAAAATAAGTAAGACATCCTCATATATATCCGCATCCGCGGATATCTAAATATTTTCACATCCGATACATCTTTAAATTGTAGACACCTTTCATGTATACATAAGAACATAAGAAAGAAGGAACACTGCAGCAGGCCTACTGACCCATGCGATGCAGGTCTATCACTCCCCAGCTTAGACCTGACTACCTGGAGTTAACCCTCTCCAGGTGAATTCCAGGTAGTCAGGTCACTTCCACTTAAGGAAGGAACAAGGCATAAGACCTAGTAGCACAAGCTAGTCACGTCCAACTCACAACCACCCACACCCCCTCATGTATTTATCTAACCTATTTTTAAAACTACACAGCGTCTTAGCTTCTATGACGGTACTCGGGAGTTTGTTCCACTCATCCACAACTCTATTACCAAACCAGTGCATTACTATATCCTTCCTGAATCTGAATTTTTCCAACTTGAAACCATTGCTGCGAGTTCTGTCTTGGCTGGATATTTTCAGCATCCCCTTTATTTATTCCTGTTTTCCATTTATACACCTCAATCATATCCCCCTAATTTTATGCCTTTCTAGAGAGTGCAGATTCAAGGCCCTCAGTCTATCCTCATAGGGAAGATTTCTGATACATGGGATCAACTTTGTCATCCTCCTCTGTACGTTTTCCAGTGCATTTATATCCATTCTGTAATACGGTGACCAGAACTGTGCAGCATAATCTAAATGAAGCCTAACCAAGGATATATAGAGTTGAAGAACAACCTGAGGACTTCTATTATTTATATTTCTTGATATGAAGCCAAGGATTCTGTTAGCTTTATTGCGAACACTTATGCACTGTTGTCTTGGTTACAGATTACTGCTAACCAGAACTCCTAAATCCTTTTCGCAACCACATGTATTAAGATCTACATTATTCAGTTATTCAGTTTATATGTGGCATGGTTATTGTTCTGCCCAACATCTCCGACCACTGCATCAGTCTATTCAAATCATCCTAGAGTGTTCTAATGTCCTCATTAGAATGAATTGGACTGTCTATTTTGGTGTCATCAGCAAATTTGCTTATGATGCTATTTATTCCCTCATCTATGTCGTTTATGTAAATTGTGAACAACAAGGGGCCCAAAATTGACCCCTGTGGGACACCGCTTGTGACGTGCCCAACATTCTGATTTCTCCCCATTTATGCATACTCTCTGCTGCCTATTTGTCAATCATGCCTCTACCCAGGAAAAATTTTCTCCTATTCCGTGTGCCTTACGTTTCCTCAATAGCCTCTGATGTGGAACTCTATCGAAAGCCTTACTGAAGTCCATATACACAATATCATATTCATTACCATGATCTGCCTCCTCAAACACCTTAGTGAAAAAAGTTAGTAAATTCGTAAGACAGGAACTCCCCTTAGTAAAACCGTGTTGAGATTCATTAATCAATTTATGACTTTCAATATGGCTATGAATTGCCACGGCAATTATTGATCCCATAAATTTACCAACTATGGAGGTAAGGCTTATTGGTTTATAGTTCGAAGCTAAGGACCTGTCACCTGCCTTGTAAATAGGTATTACATTTGCCATTTTCCACTTGTTTGGCACTATGCCAGTTTGTAGTTATATATTGAAAAGATCTGCCAAAGGTTTGCTAAGTGTGTGTGTGTGTGTGTGTGTCACCCGAGAGGCCCGGGTTCGATTCCCGGCACGGGAACCATGATTTTGTTGCGGAGTGCACTAACCTGGCCATAGACTAAGATTCGAACCGAACCAAGTGAGGGCCCGTCTGGGATATTGAACTTCTTTGCAATGGATCGTGACATACCACAGTTCGTGAAGGACTTAACTCCGGATACGCTGAAGACTTTACCACTACAACAATCCTGGTAAGTTGCTAAATATTTGGGAGTTTCTTACAACAATCGTTATACGGCTGGGACTGTCCGTTCTATGATACAGAACATAATGTTTTCTCAGCCTTCAGACACTGCCCAGATATTGGACTCTCATGGAGACACCCACAGGGGAGTCTTTGTCTCTAGGAGTAGAAGATTTAGCGACTTCATTAGAAGGCCTCACTTTGGGAGCACAGGCTATGCCTTGGGACAACGTGCCGCTTGAGTCAGGTAATGAGAGCCCTGGTCATATGCAGACGACAGGAGTTGGAACTCGTCCCAAGCTTCGTCTAGAGGGACTTTCTCCTCCCACTCCTCCAGTACCTTTGACTCCTCTCTCTCTCGAACACTTTCAGCGTATGGAACACCTTGTAAAGCTGCAGACAGCACAACTTGAAGCCCAGCATCAGCTGTATAAAGAAGAGTTCGAGAGGGAAAACATCCGATTCGAGAGACAAAAAGAGAAGGAAAGGAGTAAATTGTCCGCCTCTCCAACCTTGTCCTTCGACCTGCACAAGGCTGCCTTATTAGTGCCTTGATTCTGTGAAAAGGACTTAGACACTTACTTGGACACGTTTGAGAATCAGGCAAGAGGTATGCAATGGCCACGAGAACATTGGGCTACCTTACTTCACACCACCCTTACTGGAAAGGCACAATCCTGTACAGCAGCTCTTCCTTAACGACAAGTATGTCGATTACGAGGCAGTGAAGAAGATAATTTTAAAGGAGTATGACTTACTTCCCGTAAGTTATCAGCGTATCTTCCGCTCTCTACGACGGCTACCTGGCCAGACCTGGGTAGAATTCGCCCGACAAAAGAAAATGGATCTAGAACGATGGCTGAGGTCTTCGGGTTGTGATTCCATGGAGCGCCTGATACAGTTAATATTGAGAAAAGGAGTGCTTCCTTTAAATGATAACACTTATACTAACCTGGATGTTCTGCTAGGTTACGGTGGCGCCATCACGAGAGTTCCCCTTCATAAGGTGTATGTGAACTTAGATTCATATCAAGGTGAGGTTGTTGTGGGCATTTCTGATACTGATTTTCCAATAAAGTTTGTTGATCTACTTTTGGATAATGATCTAGGAAGGGGAGGAATATGCCGAGAACCTTACGTTATAGAGAATTTCTCAGGAGAGACTTACCCCATTGAAGGATGTAAGGAAGGTCCTCATCTATTTCCTCTTACAGCTATAACAAGGGCTATGGCTAAAATTCCGGAATCACTTCCTACGGAGACAGAAGCTGCGGGGATGGAAGAATGTTTTTATTACGCTGACGGTATTCTGATGAAGAAATCTTCTGTTATCTCTTCAGATAATCAATGCCCCAAGGTCAAACAATCATTGGTTTTACCTGTTAGATTTCGAGAGTTGGTTTTGGAGGTGGCCCATTCTAGCCCCATGGGAGGGCATTTGGGAGTTCGAAAAACTCTAGGAAAATTGGTCCTGTATTTTTTCTGGCCGAAGATGAAAAGTACTGTGACTGAGTACTTGAGAAACTGTTCTATTTGCCAGACCATTGGGAAACCCGCACAAAAATCTCCACCTGTACCACTCATACCCATTGCCATAGAAGGTGAACCCTTCTCTTGACTCATAATAGACTGTGTGGGACCTCTCCCAAAAACCAGGCTAGGCAACCAATATCTCCTTACTATTATGGATACGACAACCCGGTATCTGGAGGCCGTGCCCCTATGCAAGATTAGTGGAAAGGCTATTGTAAGAGTCTTATTTCAGTTCCTCGCACAGTTCGGACTACCAAAGGAGATTCAATCAGACCAAGGAATGAATTTTACATCAAAGATTTTTCGTGAGGCTTTGTCCAGGGTTGGAGTTAAACCCATAGTTTCATCAGTTTATAGACCACAAACCCAGGGGCCTTGGAGAGGTTTCACCAAACGCTAAAGATCATGATGAGGGCCTGCTGTGAGCAATTCTCCAAGGACTGGGATGAAGGCATTCCTTTCCTCCTCCTCGCCCTACAAAAGAGTGAACAGGAAAGCCTAGGATAGAGCCCCTTTGAGCTTATTTATGGTCATGCAGTCAGAGGGCCATTGGCAATGTTAAAGGACATATGGTCTGGAAGAACGGGACCTCCTTTATGTCTATCTCCCTCAGCAATGCAGCAACACTTGTCATTTACTCGGCAGTTGGCTGCTGACAACCTGAGACGAGCTCAAGCTCAAATGAAACAACATTATGACAAGACTGCTGTTGAACGTGGGAGACAAGGCATTATCCCTAAAGCCGGTGCCGGGGCATACCTTGCAACCTAAGTACGAGGGTCCTATGGAAGTGGTGAAGAAACTAAATAAAGTAAATTATGGGATGAGAACGCTGGGAAAGAAGAAGTCCACACATACTTACCATATAAATCAGCTGAAGAAATACCATGAAGGTGTCGCAGGGATGCCGTGCGGCCTCAAGAAGACGACCCCAGTAAAGAAGACTGTTCCCGTGGAGTAGAGATAAGATTGAAGAACTCGGAAATAATGGGAACCCTAGATAATTTTCTCAGTAACTTAGAAAAGGAAAGAGCAAGTGAAGTCCGAGACTTGATCTACACCTATAGAAGTCTCTTTGGAGATATCCTCCAACAATGCACCATGGGGTGCACGATGTGGATGTGCAAGGAGCTGCTCCGATCAAACGAGCTCCTTATCAGGTCAGCCAGTTAAAGAATAAAGCACTTCGGGATGAGATACGTTTCGTGCTGGATCATGGTTTGAGTGAACAAAGTAAGAGCCCTTGGGCTTCTCCCTGCGTCCTTGTACCTAAGTCAGACGGTTCATATAGAATGTGTACTGACAATCGTAGAGTAAATTCCATAACGGTGTCTGATGGATTTCCCCTTCCTGGGGTTGACGATCTGATTAACAGAGTCTCCAGTGCTAAATACGTCAGTCGTTTGGACCTCCTGCATGGTTATCAGGTGCCTTTATCACCACAAGCTCAGGATATTTTTTCTTTTACAGTGCCTGGAGGTCTGTTTAACTACCTGGTGATGCCATTCGGACTCTGCAATGCCACCTCTACCTTCCAGAGGCTCATGAATTGGCTGACTTACGATTTGGAAGGAGTCGAAGCCTACCTAGATGATCTGGTAGTATTTAGTGATGACTGGCACCAACACATGATTCGGCTGGAGGCCCTTTTGAAAAAACAAGACAAACACCATTTTACTGTCAATCTAACTAAATGTGAGTTCAGACAAGCCTGTGTAAAATACCTGGGATTTAATATAGGACAAGGAACTGTTGCCCCAGTCAATGCTAAGATTCTGGCTATTATGGATTTTCCTGTTCCGAAAGACAAGAAGGGTGTGCAAAGGTTCCTAGGGATGGCCAGTTACTACCGCCGGTTTTGCCCTAATTTTTCGCAAGTGGCGGCACCCCTTTTTGAACTTACAAGCTCTAAAGTTCTCTTTGGACGGCTGCAAGTGAACTAGTCTTTATTCGTCTAAAGCGTCTACTTGGTTCCTCTACGGTTCTACAGAGCCCTGTGTTCAAAGCTTCCTTTACTTTACAAGTGGATGCCAGCAATTACGCTGTGGGCGCTGTTCTTCTACAACCTTCCTCCTCTTCTGACCTTTTACACCCAGTCTGTTATTTTTCTGCTAAGTTGAAACCCTGTTGAAAAAGAGGCACTAGCTTTGGTCTTAGCCTTGGAACATTTAGAGGTCTATCTCGGGACTCCTCATAAAATTAGAGTAAAAACAGATCATAATCCCTTAACATTCATAAACACCATGAAGGCTAAGAATGCTACAATTCAAAGATGGTCTCTTAGGATACAACCTTTGCTATAAGTATTCACCATATTAAAGAAGCTGATAACGTTATTGCAGATGCTCTGTCCTGTCCCTAAAAAATGTCATTAAATTTGATTTCATAATTTTTTGCTTTTGTTCAAAAACATTAGTAAAGAAAATTATTTTCCCTTTATATATCTTTTGAAGGCATTGTCTTAATGGTTTTGTATTTGTCTATTTACAGCTATTCGATTATTGTAACTACGGAGGAGACCTGCTATGCATTCTAAAGCCACTTTATGGTATTCAGAACTTATTTCTGCAGTGGCTATATCTCCTGTTGTCTTGCTCTGACTTTCCCTGCTGTCAAGGGTCACCTGAGGTCTCTTACTGGAAACACCTCTTCTACCAGAAGCTCTGGTGTCTACGCTTCTGTGGTTTGGTGACCCATGAATTTCAAGTTTGTTCTCGAAGAAGCATAATTTGTCATCGGGTTCTTTGGTCAGAGGAAAGACTTGTTATGTTTTATGTCATTCTATTTGTGAAGTCCTCTTTTACAGCGGCGTTTAGTCGCCATAAAAGGGGGTGTGTTATGCCCAAGGTCATAAGAGATTGATTTATATAGAATTTATATGGAATTGTCCACTTAATATTATACTCAGGGTTTCTTTAATAATAGCTAAATTAAAGATTCCACTAGTTTATAATATTAGTATTTGGTTTATGAATATATAATTATTATTATTATTATTATTATTATTATTATTATTATTATTATTTATTATTATTATTATTATTATACCCAGTTAAGTAGGTATGTAACACCTTACTAAGGTTGATAACGAGGTATGTTCTTGGTGGGTAGTTCAGACCGCTCTACCCTCTCCCCTTTGATGAGTTGATGTTAAGACGGAGTTTACAATGTAAGTTCAGTTCACCTTCACTGCTGACTCAGTGAGCAGTGTCTTAGCAGTCCCACTAGTACTCCAGTACTGTTCTCTCTTGTTGTCTTAGAGAGTTTTGACTAAGAAACTCCTGAACTGTCTTGGTATGGGAATTCTGTGTTGAATTCAGGAGACAGTTAGATCAATATATTCTCAGTGTACGATGTGACCAACTGTATCGTGTGTGGAATTCTAAGGGATATTGACCTCAAGCAAGTGTTACTCAGAGAAGGTGTTCCTTCTGGATGTATATACTCTCTCTCAAGGCGTGTGTCACGATCGAGGAGATGATTTAGTTCCTCTGTTTATTCTTAAGTGTAGTGTCCATATAGACATTGATTATTTAAGGTGTTAATTTTCGGTTAATAAGATCCGTACTATTGTATATACACAACTTAGTATTTTTATGTGACTGAAAAGATCGGACTAAGTGATATTTAATTGATATTTTCAAGTATCTAAGAGAAGTATTTAAGCTTTTAATAAAAAAAACGGAAAAAGCTTTGTAAACTCTTATTTTTGCCTTATCTTGTAAAGAATTGAAGTTCCTTCTTATTCTTGGAAGTGATTTTGTTACGGAGTGCACTAACCTGGCCATAGACTAAGATTCGAACCATAACAGTGTGTGTGTACTCACCTAATTGTGGTTTCAGGGGTCCAGACTCGGCTCCTGGTGTGTGTGTGTGTATGTGTGTGTTCGTTCGTGGTGTGCTCATCACACCCCACAAAAGGTCGCAGATGTATTAAAAAAAACAGCATCAGCAATAAAGAGGTCAGAAAACACTAATTGGCATGAAAATTGCTTGTTGTCACCATCTAGTTAGATAATTACACAATATCCTCCACTCGCGTCGATAAAAAAAGGAGCAATATTTCGTATATAATAACATGAAGACCGAGTTTTATATAATATTGCATATTATATCCAGCTGGGAACGTCAGGCAAGTAATGAGTATGAGAGTTGTAATGATGGTGATCACCGGAGACTCGTCTAGTAGCTGTTATTTAGTTAGCATAAACACATCTTACCACCTCCTGGTTTTTAAGCAGCACTAGAAAAAGGTTCCAGCATGGAGAGGTCCCAACATGCCTCTTAAGAGTGATCGTAGTGGACAAGTTAAGTGATCTTAATAATGGGTTGAAGTCGTGGGTCGGTGCCGCGGGGGCCAAGATATCATCACCGCCTACCTTGTCCCATTCAGGTCAGGACTGGTTTCTTCTGACCGATCAATATAATATTGAGATTACTCAGCACTGCCTTTTATGACATAAATGGCGGATGGAGAGGCTGGTGTGGCGGCGGTGGTATGAGAGTGGCACGATACTGCTACCTGCCTTCTCCAGGGCTCTGGCAGCGGTGGTATGAGAGTGGCACGACGCTGCTACCTGCCTTCTCCAGGGCTCTGGCAGCGGTGGTATGAGAGTGGCACGACGCTGCTACCTGCCTTCTCCAGGGCTCTGGCAGCGGTGGTATGAGAGTGGCACGACGCTGCTACCTGCCTTCTCCAGGGCTCTGGCGGCGGTGGAATGAGAGTGGCACGACGCTGCTACCTGCCGTCTCCAGGGCTCTGGCAGCGGTGGTATGAGAGTGGCACGATACTGCTACCTGCCTTCTCCAGGGCTCTGGCGGCGGTGGTATGAGAGTGGCACGATATTGCTACCTGCCTTCTCCAGGGCTCTGGCAGCGGTGGTATGAGAGTGGCACGATACTGCTACCTGCCTTCTCCAGGGCTCTGGCAGCGGTGGTATGAGAGTGGCACGATACTGCTACCTGCCTTCTCCAGGGCTCTGGCAGCGGTGGTGTGAGAGTGGCACGACGCTGCTACCTGCCTTCTCCAGGGCTCTGGCAGCGGTGGTGTGAGAGTGGCACGATACTGCTACCTGCCTTCTCCAGGGCTCTGGCAGCGGTGGTATGAGAGTGGCACGATACTGCTACCTGCCTTCTCCAGGGCTCTGGCAGCGGTGGTATGAGAGTGGCACGATACTGCTACCTGCCTTCTCCAGGGCTCTGGCGGCGGTGGTATGAGAGTGGCACGATACTGCTACCTGCCTTCTCCAGGGCTCTGGCAGCGGTGGTGTGAGAGTGGCACGACGCTGCTACCTGCCTTCTCCAGGGCTCTGGCGGCGGTGGTATGAGAGTGGCACGACGCTGCTACCTGCCTTCTCCAGGGTTCGGGCAGCGGTGATGTGAGAGTGGCACGACTGCTACCTGCCTTCTCCAGGGCTCTGGCAGCGGTGGTGTGAGAGTGGCACGACGCTGCTACCTGCCTTCTCCAGGGTTCGGGCAGCGGTGGTGTGAGAGTGGCACGACGCTGCTACCTGCCTTCTCCAGGGCTCTGGCAGCGGTGGTGTGAGAGTGGCACGACGCTGCTACCTGTCTTCTCCAGGGCTCTGGCAGCGGTGGTGTGAGAGTGGCACGACGCTGCTACCTGTCTTCTCCAGGGCTCCTCCTGCTGCAGCATCGATGGTCTGGTGAAACTTCTTGCTGTTACTGAGTGGACTTCCTCTGTTCATTTTTTTTTTTTTTTTACTCTGATAATTTCGAAAGAATAAAAAGGCACAATAGTGTGACTAGAACAATGCACCAATGTTTAGGACATTGAAAACTTATGATGACGTTTTGGTCCGACACGGACCTTTAACCATTAACAACTGGCCGAGTTGTTAACACACTGGCCTAGGTGTTAACACACTGGCCTAGGTGTTAACACACTGGTCTAGGTGTTTTAGGACTCACTTGTCATGGGTTTAACCCCCCCCCATCCTCCTGGTTCCCTGATTTAACTGTGACTTGTTAATGATTCAAATTGGACCGAAATATTATCATAAGTTTCAGTTTGTTCAGTGCGAGTTATGTTTTGTTGATCTAATTATCAGCTTCAGATCCATTCTTCGGCCCATGCCCATCCTGTGGCTACCCCATGCCCATCCTGTGGCTACCCCATCCCCATCCTGTTACTACCCCATCCCCATCCTGTGGCTACCCTATCCCCATCCTGTGGCTCCCCATCCCATCCTGTGGCTACCCCATGCCCATCCTGTGCTACCCCATGCCATCCTGTGGCTACCCCATGCCATCCTGTGGCTACCCCATCCCAATCCTGTGGCTACCCCATGCCAATCCTGTGGCTACCCCATGCCCATCCTGTGGCTACCCCATCCCCATCCTGTAGCTACCCCATCCCCATCCTGTGGCTACCCCATGCCCATCCTGTGGCTACCCCATGCCCATCCTGTGGCTACCCCATCCCCATCCTGTGGCTACCCCATCCCCATCCTGTGGCTACCCCATGCCCATCCTGTGGCTACCCCATCCCCATCCTGTGGCTACCCCATGCCCATCCTGTGGCTACCCCATCCCCATCCTGTAGCTACCCCATCCCCAACCTGTGGCTACCCCATGCCCATCCTGTGGCTACCCCATGCCCATCCTGTGGCTACCCCATGCCCATCCTGTGGCTACCCCATCCCCATCCTGTGGCTACCCCATGCCCATCCTGTGGCTACCCCATCCCCATCCTGTGGCTACCCCATGCCCATCCTGTGGCTACCCCATCCCCATCCTGTGGCTACCCCATGCCCATCCTGTAGCTACCCCATGCCCATCCTGTGGCTACCCCATCCCCATCCTGTGGCTGCCCCATCCCCATCCTGTGGCTGCCCCATCCCCATCCTGTGGCTGCCCCATGCCCATCCTGTGGCTGCCCCATCTCTCCATCCTGTGGCTGCCCCATCCATCCTGTGGCTACCATCCCATCCTGTGGCTGCCCCATCCCCATCCTGTGGCTACCCCATCCCCATCCTGTGGCTGCCCCATGCCCATCCTGTGGCTGCCCCATGCCCATCCTGTGGCTGCCCCATGCCCATCCTGTGGCTGCCCCATGCCCATCCTGTGGCTGCCCCATCCCCATCCTGTGGCTGCCCCATCCCCATCCTGTGGCTGCCCCATCCCCATCCTGTGGCTGCCCAATCCCCATCCTGTGGCTGCCCCATCCCCATCCTGTGGCTGCCCATCCCATCCTGTGGCTGACCCCATCCCCATCCTGTGGCTGCCCCATCCCCATCCTGTGGCTGCCCCATCCCCATCCTGTGGCTGCCCCATGCCCATCCTGTGGCTACCCCATCCCCATCCTGTGGCTGCCACATGCCCATCCTGTGGCTGCCCCATGCCCATCCTGTGGCTGCCCCATCCCCATCCTGTGGCTGCCCCATCCATCCTGTGGCTATCCCCATCCTGTGGCTACCCCATCCCATCCTGTGGCTGCCCCATCCCATCCTGTGGCTGCCCCATCCCCATCCTGTGGCTGCCCCATCCCCATCCTGTGGCTGCCCATTCCCATCCTGTGGTACCCTATCCTGTGGCTACCCCATCCCCATCCTGTGGCTGCCACATGCCCTATCCTGTGGCTGCCCCATGCCCATCCTGTGGCTACCCCATGCCCATCCTGTGGCTGTCCCATGCCCATCCTGTGGCTATCCCATGCCCATCCTGTGGCTACCCCATCCCCATCCTGTGGCTGCCCCATGTCCATCCTGTGGCTACCCCATCCTGTGGCTACCCCATCCTGTGGCTGCCCCTTGTCCATCCTGTGGCTACCCCATCCCTATCCTGTGGCTGCCCCATCCCCATCCTGTGGTTGCCCTATGTCCATCCTGTGGCTACCCTATCCTGTGGCTGCCCCATGTCCATCCTGTGGCTACCCCATCCCTATCCTGTGGCTGCCCCATCCCCATTCTGTTTCTACCCCATCCCCATCCTGCGGCTACCCCATCCCCATCCTGCGGCTACCCCATCCCCATCCTGTGGCTACCCCATCCCCATCGTGTTGCTGCCCCATGCCCATCGTGTGGCTGGTAGTAGACCCATACCTACCGGATACCAGTAGTTTTCCTGCACCAACCCTGATGGCGTAGTTGCCCCATAAACCTCCTGAGACAGTAGTGTAAAGATTAGAAAGACATATAATAGGTCCAGAGGATTTGACCCCAGTATTGTGTTAGCAAGTTCTGATGACAGTGGTGATCTACAAGAATAATGAGCCAGTAGGCCTACTAAAGTTTTGGGTGTGAGTAAGACTTCATCAGTTCTAATATAGTGAACAAACTAACTCTAAAGGACCCCAATGGAAATAAGTCACTCTAAATGACTTTTTTGGGTTATCCTGGAGGGTTCTTTACACATATGCTGCTATGTATGATGATCTATCTAACTGTAGTTGTGTATACCTGAATAAACTTACATACTAGATAAGAAGAGCCAAGTCTTAACCAAGCAGCGGAGCTCTTGATGGTGACAAATAGCAGCACTCAGCAGCAGAGCTCTTGATGGTGACAAGTAACAGCACTCAGCAGCAGAGCTCTTCATGGTGACAAGTAACAGCACTCTGCAGCAGAGCTCTTGATGGTGACAAATAGCAGCACTCAGCAGCAGAGCTCTTGATGGTGACAAGTAACAGCACTCTGCAGCAGAGCTCTTGATGGTGACAAGTAACAGCACTCAGCAGCAGAGCTCTTGATGGTGACAAGTAACAGCACAGAGCAGCGGAGCTCTTAATGGTGACAAGCAACAGCACTCAGCAGCGGAGCTCTTGATGGTGACAAGTAACAGCACTCAGCAGCGGAGCTCTTGATGGTGACAAGTAACAGCACTCAGCAGCAGAGCTCTTGATGGTGACAAGTAACAGCACTCAGCAGCGGAGCACTTGATGGTGACAAGTAACAGCACTCAGCAGCAGAGCTCTTGATGGTGACAAGTAGCAGCACCCAGTAGCGGAGCTCTTGATGGTGACAAATAACAGCACTCAGCAGCAGAGCTCTTGATGGTGACAAGTAGCAGCACCCAGCAGCGGAGCTCTTGATAGTGACAAGTAACAGCACTCAGCAGCAGAGCTCTTGATGGTGACAAGTAACAGCACCCAGCAGCAGAGCTCTTGATGGTGACAAGTAGCAGCACTCAGCAGCAGAGCTCTTGATGGTGACAAGCAACAGCACTCAGCAGCAGAGCTCTTGATGGTGACAAGTAGAAGCACCCAGCAGCGGAGCTCTTGATGTGACAAGTAGCAGCACCACAGCAGAGCTCTTGATGGTGACAAGACAGCACCCAGCAGGAGAGCTCTTGATGGTGACAAGTAGCAGCACTCAGCAGCAGAGCTCTTGATGGTGACAAGTAGCAGCACTCAGCAGCAGAGCTCTTGATGGTGACAAGTAGCAGCACTCAGCAGCAGAGCTCTTGATGGTGACAAGTAGCAGCACCCAGCAGCAGAGCTCTTGATAGTGACAAGTAGCAGCACCCAACAGCAGAGCTCTTGATGGTGACAAGGAACAGCACTCAGCAGCAGAGCTCTTGATGGTGACAAGTAGCAGCACTCAGCAGCAGAGCTCTTGATGGTGACAAGTAGCAGCACTCAGCAGCAGAGCTCTTGATGGTGACAAGTAGCAGCACTCAGCAGCAGAGCTCTTGATGGTGACAAGTAGCAGCACTCAGCAGCAGAGCTCTTGATGGTGACAAGTAGCAGCACTCAGCAGCAGAGCTCTTGATGGTGACAAGTTGCAGCACCCAGCAGCGGAGCTCTTGATAGTGACAAGTAGCAGCACCCAACAGCAGAGCTCTTGATGGTGACAAGCAACAGCACCCAGCAGCAGAGCTCTTGATGGTGACAAGTAGCAGCACTCAGCAGCAGAGCTCTTGATGGTGACAAGTAGCAGCACTCAGCAGCAGAGCTCTTGATGGTGACAAGTAGCAGCACTCAGCAGCAGAGCTCTTGATGGTGACAAGTAGCAGCACTCAGCAGCAGAGCTCTTGATGGTGACAAGTAGCAGCACTCAGCAGCAGAGCTCTTGATGGTGACAAGTTGCAGCACCCAGCAGCAGAGCTCTTGATGGTGACAAGTAACAGAACCCAGCAGCGGAGCTCTTAATGGTGACAAGTAACAGCACTCAGCAGCAGACCTCTTGATGGTGACAAGTAACAGCACCCAGCAGCGAAGGTCTTGATGGTGACAAGTAGCAGCACCCAGCAGCGGAGCTCTTGATGGTGACAAGTAACAGCACCCAGCAGCAGAGCTCTTGATGGTGACAAGTAACAGCACCCAGCAGCGGAGCTCTTAATGGTGACAAGTAACAGCACTCAGCAGCAGAGCTCTTGATGGTGACAAGTAACAGCACCCAGCAGCGAAGGTCTTGATGGTGACAAGTAGCAGCACCCAGCAGCGGAGCTCTTGATGGTGACAAGTAACAGCACCCAGCACCGGAGCTCTTAATGGTGACAAGCAACAGCACCCAGCAGCAGAGCTCTTGATGGTGACAAGTAGCAGCACTCAGCAGCAGAGCTCTTGATGGTGACAAGTAGCAGCACTCAGCAGCAGAGCTCTTGATGGTGACAAGTAGCAGCACTCAGCAGCAGAGCTCTTGATGGTGACAAGTAGCAGCACTCAGCAGCAGAGCTCTTGATGGTGACAAGTAACAGCACTCAGCAGCAGAGCTCTTGATGGTGACAAGTAGAAGCACCCAGCAGCGGAGCTCTTGATAGTGACAAGTAGCAGCACCCAACAGCAGAGCTCTTGATGGTGACAAGTAGCAGCACTCAGCAGCAGAGCTCTTGATGGTGACAAGTTGCAGCACCCAGCAGCAGAGCTCTTGATGGTGACAAGTAGCAGCACTCAGCAGCAGAGCTCTTGATGGTGACAAGTAGCAGCACTCAGCAGCAGAGCTCTTGATGGTGACAAGTAGCAGCACTCAGCAGCAGAGCTCTTGATGGTGACAAGTAGCAGCACCCAACAGCAGAGCTCTTGATGGTGACAAGTAACAGCACTCAGCAGGAAGCTCTTGATGGTGACAAGTAACAGCACTCAGCAGCGAGTCTTGATGGTGACTAGTAGCAGCACCCAGCAGCGGAGCTCTTGATGGTGACAATTAACAGCACCCAGCAGCAGAGCTCTTGATGGTGACAAGTAGAAGCACCCAGCAGCAGAGCTCTTGATGGTGACAAGTAACAGCACCCAGCAGCGAAGGTCTTGATGGTGACAAGTAGCAGCACCCAGCAGCGGAGCTCTTGATGGTGACAATTAACAGCACCCAGCAGCAGAGCTCTTGATAGTGACAAGTAACAGCACCCAGCAGCGGAGCTCTTGATGGTGACAAGTTGCAGCACCCAGCAGCAGAGCTCTTGATAGTGACAACAGCACCCAGCAGCGGGCTCTTAATGGTGACAAGTAACAGCACTCAGCAGCAGAGCTCTTGATGGTGACAAGTAACAGCACCCAGCAGCGAAGGTCTTGATGGTGACAAGTAGCAGCACCCAGCAGCGGAGCTCTTAATGGTGACAAGTAACAGCACCCAGCAGCGGAGCTCTTGATGGTGACAAGTAGCAGCACTCAGCAGCAGAGCTCTTGATAGTGACAAGTAGCAGCACCCAACAGCAGAGCTCTTGATGGTGACAAGCAACAGCACCCAGCAGCAGAGCTCTTGATGGTGACAAGTAGCAGCACTCAGCAGCAGAGCTCTTGATGGTGACAAGTAGCAGCACTCAGCAGCAGAGCTCTTGATGGTGACAAGTAGCAGCACTCAGCAGCAGAGCTCTTGATGGTGACAAGTAACAGCACTCAGCATCGGAGCTCTTGATGGTGACAAGTAACAGCACCCAGCAGCAGAGCTCTTTATGGTGACAAGTAACAGCACCCAGCAGCGGAGCTCTTAATGGTGACAAGTAACAGCACCCAGCAGCAGAGCTCTTGATGGTGACAAGTAACAGCACCCAGCAGCAGAGCTCTTGATGGTGACAAGTAGCAGCACTCAACAGCAGAGCTCTTGATGGTGACAAGTAGCAGCACCCAGCAGCAGAGCTCTTGATGGTGACAAGTAACAGCACTCAGCAGCGGAGCTCTTGATGGTGACAAGTAACAGCACCCAGCAGCAGAGCTCTTGATAGTGACAAGTAACAGCACCCAGCAGCAGAGCTCTTGATGGTAACAAGTTGCAGCACTCAGCAGCAGAGCTCTTGATGGTGACAAGTAGCAGCACCCAGCAGCAGAGCTCTTGATGGTGACAAGTAGCAGCACTCAGCAGCGGAGCTCTTGATGGTGACAAGTAGCAGCACTCAGCAGCGGAGCTCTTGATGGTGATAAGTAATAGCACCCAGCAGCAGAGTTCTTGATGATGACAAGTAGCAGCACTCAGCAGCAGAGCTCTTGATGATGACAAGTAGCAGCACTCAGCAGCGGAGCTCTTGATGGTGACAAGTAGCAGCACTCAGCAGCGTAGCTCTTGATGATGACAAGTAGCAGCACCCAGCAGCAGAGTTCTTGATGGTAACAAGTAACAGCACTCAGGCTGGGGACAGCTGGTACGTGCAGTTCAGGTGTTCAGTTTACTCTCTCATTTGGAACGACCCATTCTTAAAACTTTTGAACTCTTGTTTGGTACGTGAGTCATGCATAGTTCTCCAAGTCTTCAATGAATTGATGTACAAAATCTTGAACTTGTTCCGGTGTGGAGTTGTATGGGAGCAACAGAGGTGTAATTGAGAGTTCCATTACGGAGTCGAGGATGGAGTTCTTCGGTGAATATGGTGTTCTTGTTCAAGAGTGTAGTGAAGACTCGTATTTTTTTTCCAGGTGAGGCCGGGGGTGTGGTCGTCAGCTTTAAGTTTTTTCTTCAAAGTTGTGAGTCTTGATCTTCTGGTGGAGTTGCAGTGGGTGTGGAGGTAGTGACAGGCTAGGTGGTGGAGCTTTAGCAACTGGTGGATCAGGGGTGGATTGGGAGGCTGTGATTGAAATATTTGATGAGAGGCTGTAACTGGAGGATTTGATGGGATGCTGATGCCTCCTGCGTTGGAGAAGATTTTCAGTATTTCTGCTGATGGTGCAGTGTCGGGAAAATTCAAGCTGGGAAGACCGTTGGGCGGAAGAGTTCATTTACTGTGGAGTTGAAGGTTCCATGGAGATCGGAGTTCTTCATGTGAGGATGCATCATGCAGTACATGATCATTGTTGGAGTGTCGTCTGGGAGTGCTGGAATAAAGTCGGCAGCAGAAATAGGCTATTGGGTGTCGGCTTAAAGCCTAGTGATTGTAGCGTAAGTTGCGGGTCTCAAAGTTTTTCTTATTTACGATTTCCTTCCCGAAAGAACACTTGGCTGCAAGATTGTGATGATCATTCTTGCAGTTGAGACATTCCGGTTGAGAGGTCGAGGTGCAGTCCTTATGAGTTTCTCCTCCGTCACAGTTGGAGCAGCATTTCTTTTTCTTCAAAGGGCAGGCCTTGGTGAGGTGGGTATATACACAACAGTTCCAACATGAGGTGCTGTGCTGAGATTACTATGGTTCTACATTCCTGGGATTAACGTGATATGAGATGTGTAGCCCTTCACTCAGTGCCTGTGATACCATAGAGATTTCAGCGACTGTGACCTTGATTATAGAGCTGCAGTTGGAATTTTTGTGGAGTCGACGGTGGCCCAGTCAGAGAGCCTTATCTTCTTCCTCAAATCAAGTGAGCAGTTGAAATGTGAAGCAGCGTGCGTGCGTGTGTGTGTGTGTGTGTGTGTGTGTGTGCGTGTGTTTGTGTGTGTGCGTGTGTGTGTGTGTGCGTGTGTGTGTGTGTGTGTGTTCTAAATATCTTTAATTGCTCATACGTAGGAATAATAACTGTTCAGATTCGCTTCCTAAAAAAATCATAAAAAGAGCTATCAAATATAACAGCAAAGCTCACAAGAGTAAGAAGATATGGGAAAGAACGAAACTCTAACATACCAGAAGTACAGAAGTACATGCAGATCCTTCCATTAGTCGATGACGAGCGCTACAAGGTCAATATTAAGGCACTTGTACTCTCTATACTGGATTACAGCTGAACACTACCAGCCACTTTTAAGGCAGGCGAAATTACACACCTGGAGAAGTGTACAGAAAACCTGTAGAGAAGACGAGTGCTCTTCATATCACTCGTCTTCTCTCAATTTGACAAATTAAGACACGTGAGGAAACGTTTTGCCCCAGAGTGGCTTCATCAGTCCAATACTTAGAATATATCCAATAAACAAACCCAAGTGTTGCACCAAGTGTATCACCTCGTATTAATTAGGTATCGTAGTTTAAACATGGAAGATCCTACAGCGATGAATTCTAAGTCTGCACACTGAAATAAGATCTTATGAGAGGAGACTCGGTAGACTGTGCAAAATAACCCCAGTGAAAAGCCGGGGTGCAACGAGAATACTAGGGGGCGACAGTCTATAAGTGTGCAGAATCTCAAGAATTTTCAAAAGCCTCCATTCATATGTTAGGAGGATTACTGAGAGACCTTCTCTATAACTGGCTGTCTCACCAGGGAAGTTGAAGACTTCTCCAGGCATGTGCTGATCAACCAGACGTTGATGCTTACCTTGGTTTGAGTGCTGCTAGCACCAACACTCACCACCCACCCTTCTCATACCCCACCACTATCACCACCCACCACTATCACCACCCATCACTATCACCACCCACCCCTCTAACCACCCACTACTATCATCCTACCACTATCACCACCCACCACTATCACCCACCTCTCTAACAACTCACTACTATCATCCTACCACTATCACCACCCACCACTATCATCCTACCACTATCACCACCCACCACTATCACCACCCACCTCTCTAACAACTCACTACTATCATCCTACCATTATCACCACCCACCACTATCACCACCCACCCCTCTAACAACCCACTACTATCATCCTACCACTATCACCACCCACCACTATCACACCACCCACCCTCTAACCACCCATCACTATCACCACCCACCCCTCTAACCACCCACTATTATCACCACCCACTACTATAACCACCCACCAGTATCATCACCCACCCTTCTCTCCACCCATCACTGTCACCACCCACCATTCTCACCCCCATTTAACCACCCACCTCGTCAACAACCCACCCTCCTAACCACCCTTGCAACACACACCTCTCATCACTTACCGGCACACAATAACCACTCACCACCCACCCTCACACCCCCACACCACCCACCCTCACACCCCCACACCACCCACCCTCACACCCCACACCAACCAACCTTCACACCCCCACACCACCCACCCTCCACCCCCACACCACCCACCCTCCACCCCCACACCACCCACCCTCACACCCCACACCACCCACCCTCACACCCCACACCACCCACCCTCACACCCCCACCACCCACCCTCACACCCCCACACCACCCACTCTCACACCCCACACCACCCACCCTCACACCCCACACCACCCACCCTCACACCCCCACACCACCCACCCTCACACCCCCACACCACCCACCCTCACACCCCCACACCACCCACCCTCACACCCCACACCCCCCACCCTCACACCCTCACACCCCACACCACCCACCCTCACACCCCCACACCACCCACCCTCACACCCCCACACCACCCACCCTCACACCCTCACACCACCCACCCTCACACCATAACACACCACCCACCCTCACACCATAACACACCATCCACCCTCACACCATAACACACCACCCACCCTCACACCATAACACACCACCCACCCTCACACCATAACACACCACCCACCCTCACACCATAACACACCACCCACCCTCACACCATAACACACCATACACCCTCACACCATAACACACCACCCACCCTCACACCATAACACACCACCCACCCTCACACCATAACACACCATACACCCTCACACCATAACACACCACCCACCCTCACACCATAACACACCACCCACCCTCACACCATAACACACCACCCACCTCACACCATAACACACCACCCACCCTCACACCATAACACACCACCCACCCTCACACCATAACACACCACCCACCCTCACACCATAACACACCACCCACCCTCACACCATAACACACCATCCACCCTCACACCATAACACACCACCCACCCTCACACCATAACACACCACCCACCCTCACACCATAACACACCACCCACCCTCACACCATAACACACCACCCACCCTCACACCATAACACACCACCCACCCTCACACCATAACACACCACCCACCCTCACACCATAACACACCACACACCCTCACACCATAACACACCACACACCCTCACACCATAACACACCACCCACCCTCACACCATAACACACCACCCACCCTCACACCATAACACACCACCCACCCTCACACCATAACACACCACACACCCTCACACCCCCACACCACCCACCTGACCCACACACTTCCTGTCTGTAAACAACAGGACGTGAGGCAGAGCTAATTATGGTGCCTCTCATCTTACCTGGTGGTGCTAGTGCCACAACTTCCTCTCTCAACAGTGGCACTGCCTACCCCTCGACACTGTCACCACCTTTTTAAGTTAACAAAATTATATACATCAGCAGTGTGCTGCTACACAGTTCTATATGAGAATTACAGAGTGGGAATAAAAGCTAGCCAAGTTTCCCTGTTATAATCCCTCACACAGGACGCTGAAGTTTGTCAGCTTGAGCTGGGAGACTTCAGCAGTGTCAGCTTGAGGTGGGAGACTTCAGTAGTGTCAGCCTGAGGTGGGAGACTTCAGTAGTGTCAGCCTGAGGTGGGAGACTTCAGTAGTGTCAGCCTGAGCTGGGAGACTTCAGTAGTGTCAGCCTGAGCTGGGAGACTTCAGTAGTGTCAGCCTGAGCTGGGAGACTTCAGTAGTGTCAGCCTGAGCTGGGTGACTTCAGCAGTGTCAGTCTGAGGTGGGAGACTTCAGTAGTGTCAGCCTGAGCTGGGAGACTTCAGTAGTGTCAGCCTGAGGTGGGAGACTTCAGTAGTGTCAGCCTGAGGTGGGAGACTTCAGCAGTGTCAGCCTGAGGTGGGAGACTTCAGTAGTGTCAGCCTGAGGTGGGAGACTTCTGTAGTGTCAGCCTGAGGTGGGAGACTTCAGTATTGTCAGCCTGAGGTGGGAGACTTCAGTATTGTCAGCCTGAGGTGGGAGACTTCAGTAGTGTCAGCCTGAGCTGGGAGACTTCCCAAGTGTCAGCCTGAGCTGGGAGACTTCCCAAGTGTCAGCCTGAGCTGGGAGACTTCCCAAGTGTCAGCCTGAGCTGGGAGACTTCCCAAGTGTCAGCCTGAGCTGGGAGACTTCCCAAGTGTCAGCCTGAGCTGGGAGACTTCAGTAGTGTTGTAACGGTGTTCCCATCCCTAATTTCATAATCGCAGCTTAAGCCTGTGTCACATAGGCCTTGAAGACTGAGACATGCAACATATGGGAATCTTTATTAAGGAAACGTTTCGTGACACAGTGGCTTCATCAGTCCAATACAAAACAGAGAGGGGTAAGGAGAGGAGGAGTTTGAGGTAATCAGTCCCTCAGCCTGGAATCGATGTGTTCAGTCCATCACTCTTGTAGAAAGTACAGCATATGGCCGGATAGGAAAAATGCTGTACTGTAGGCCACATAGACCTTGCTAGGCCACAAGACTGACACTAACAACTTCCCTTTCCTCCCCTTTGAGGACGCGACTGTCACTCAGACCAGCGACGTCTGAGACCTAGGACAGCAGTACATTTCTGTGAGACTG